>CM021772.1:26896653-27090938 GCA_011076525.1 Nettapus auritus | reverse complement strand
GCGAGCCTGCAAAAACAGCCTCTGCTGTGTACTCTTAAGAAAGATCCAGTTTTCATTTCACATCACTTCTAATCAGACTCTGGTTTTATTCCAAAATTTAGCACTGGGAAAAATAGCTTTTTTAAAAAATAAATAAATAAATAAATGAAAAAAATAAATAAAAAATTAAGAAATATTGCCTTCTTGAAGGAAACAACAACAACAAAACTCCTCTCGATTCTTTCTGAACAGCTCTTCTAATACTTGAGCTGGAGTGGTTTGCAATGCATAAAGTCCTTTGTGCTTTGCATTTTTCAATGCTTTGGGCTTCTGCCTGCAGTTGTGCAAAGTTTCAGCAAAAATAACCCAGCAAGAGTTATTTCAGTTTTTGATTCACATTTTGGTGTCAGAAAGGGGCTGAGATCTCAAGGATGGATTGAAGTTCTCTGTCATAACTTTGCAAGTCTGCAGTTTGATTTAATAGTTGTCTGAATGAACTCCAAGAAAACTTGTATGGCTATTATCATCCTGGCTTCCTTCACAAAAATAGGCATACCCTAAAAATAGGTAGTTTGTAAATAAGAGGGGGAAAAAAATCTGGCATCCCAGGTTATTTTAAATAAGAAAGATGCACTTCGCAACTTTAATTTTTTAGGTTGGTTTCCATTCATTGTTTTGCATATGAGAAGAGGCAGAAGAACCAGGTGCACTGGTTTGTGGGAAGGCAGGACAGTGATTTTTTTCCCCAAAAATACTTGGCCTACTGTGAGGCTCACAAACTCAGAAATAAATCCCACATCGGAGGCTAAAACCCCTTGTGCCCTGCAGCAGCACCAGACTGTTTTATGGCGAGGAGCAATGGTGATGATTCTAGGGGGCCAGGGCTGAGCTTGCTGGAAGCTTCAGGACAGATTTGTGTCCCCACCAAGCTCTGTGCCAGGTTCACCAGGTTGCAAATCCCCAGGGGACCTGCGGTGCGTGTTGCTTTCTGCTGTCCACAGTTCCCCAGGGTAGGGGGAGAAGTTAAACCATGGTGCAGAGGTGTGAATGTTCCCAATAAAACCATCCTTATGGGAAAGTCTTTTTCTCATGGAAGCCATCTAAATACCGATTCACCATGGCAACACACATTTGGGCTATAAAAACCCTCAAAGAGGATTTTTGCTTTTATTCAACTTCACAAATATCTACTTCATCACCCACCCCAGGGACGGGCTCAGGAACTGGGCATGCCACGGGGAGGACTTTGTCACGCAAAGCAACCACCACGTGCTTCAGGATCAGATATGGAGCCAAGAACTGGAAGAGGAGGCAGATTTCCTTGGGAGATAGGGGAGAGCCCAGCCAGGAGGCTGTGGGGGGCGTGAGGGTGCTCCAGCCTTACCGGTTATTGTTGTCCACCATTGAGCAAACCTTCCTTCGCCTTCCAAGCAGATAAAACCAGTCTGCGGACATTGCACGTTTCAGCTGATTCAGACACAGCTGGCGTGCTGGGAGCTGGAGGGAATTTATTTCTCTTGGCCGATGACCCGCTCTCTTTGAGGGCTGCGTTTTCCATGCACTCTTTGCCTGGCCGCAACATTTATACCTCTGACAATTATTATTATTTCATTATTAGGCTAAGAGCAAATATATTAGCCAAATATGCAGCTGGTAGCCTGTGGACTCTTGCAAGACTGTTTCTGTGACACTTGGAGGAGACTTTATAGAGAGGCTGTTCAAACCCAGCTCAACCCTAGTCTGGCATTTAGCTGTGGCTTGCAGAATATAATGGCTAAATACGTTTAGCCCATGCCCACAATAACTCTTTGACTGCAGAAGAAGTTCCAATAAACATGTCATTCACATGCGAATGTATTCCAGTAAAAATTAGTGAGCTGATGCTATGAATAACCTGCAGAGCCGTAGTGTATTTTCAATTGCCCTCCCATCAGACGGTAACGAGATGATTAACACCAGATCAGCCAAGATATTTATATTGCTCGGATCATGATGTGTCATAAGCAAATGCAAAATTGCATACTGTATTGTAACAGCAGGGATGGGAAGAGCCACGTAATGAGCTGGTTTTATAGTGAAAAACAAATGGGATTGTAACACAACCCTGGAAACAAGGGAGTGCTTCCAAGCGGGGCGACGGAACAGGACAGCGGCATGTGAGAACAGTGCTGAGAGTGACTCTTTGGTGAAATGAAGTGATTTATATAAACAGAGAGTGGTTTATTTTATTTTTTTTTTATTTTATTTTTATTTTTATTTTTATTTTTATTTTTTTTTTTCTTTCCTGCAGCAGCTTCGAGTGATACAGCATGGATTTGGACAGCATATCCTTGGACCTGGCCAGCCTGGGAGAGCTTTTTATGAAGTTAATTATTTTTGTTTGCTTCTTGGGAATAAAATGAACTGCTGCAAGTTTGGGTTCTTTTGTGGCTCTGTCACCTTCTCCCCACCTCCCCTATTTGATCAATAATGGCAGCCCCTGAAGATCTTCCCCTGCAACAGGAGAGCCCTCCCCCACCTGCGGCCCCTCTCCACCAAGCGCTATTTTGTAAAATCTCTTGTCACCAGGGCTCTGAGAAGACTTAGGCACCTAATGAGAAACATGTGTCTTTCCCGGCACTCGCAGCCTCACCCCGAGGAGCTCTGCAGTGGAGCTCTCTCAGCGGAGACAAGGAGCTGATGGAGAAAGCGACAAGGTGGCAGCTTGGGAGTTTCTGCTTGCTTCTGATGCATGGCGATGGCAGCAGCACACGGCGGCATCTCCGCAGAGGGGGGCAAGTTGGCCAATAGCGCCTGGTGCTCCTGCTGGGAAGCCTAGACAAAAGGCAGCAAGGGAGAAATGAATGGCTTTTAGAAGAGGGAAAAAGCAAAATGATGGGAAAACAACCCCCAGTTCGGAGCCTCAGCCCACCACAGTTTTGTTCCATTTCCTAAGCAAAGGAGAAAAACAAGAGAAGCTGGAGAAGATGCACAGAAGCTGGAGGATCCTTTGTTTTTATTTTTTTATTTTTTCATGGATCATCACCATGAAAATAGTGGGCACCTTAATACTGTATGCATCATACATAACGTATAAGATATGTAGTATAAATTGGCCACATTCCTCATTGTTTTTCTTTCTGGGTGTTCTGATCTGTAGTCTTCTGTACAAAACAGATCCTGTAAATAAATCAGTGCAGTGCCCAAAGGCACCAGGCCCAGACTTTGGGCAAGATTAACTCCAGCCATAAAACCTATTTATCACTTCTTCCATTTCTTGAGTACAGGGGATCTCTGCGTAGATGGAGCTTCTGAAGCCAAAAGATGCAGTGCCATCCCTAAAACTTGGGCGCGAGTGGGCCTCATTTGGGTTTAAGTGCTCAAATAGCCAAGATTGCTGGATCTGGCTGGTGTATGACAGCTAGCACTGTTGGGTCGGTTGGGTGTCCAACAGCCAACTTTTTGAGAATAAAAATCAGGATTGGGCTAAGGTGCATCATTTCCCTGGGTGTTTCTTTCCAAAGGTCACTGCTCCTCTCTCCCCACCCCAGTGTATCCCTCTCTGCAACTCTGTTGTTTGTGCAAGACTTCAGGAATTAAAACCTCATTTCAAGGGTTATGAGTAGACCACAGCAGTGATATATTGCACTGATTATGAGCAGCAGGCGAGCTGTTCCCTCTCAGCTCTCTAGCCGCAGTAGTGTGTAAGTTCTGTATGGATTGCACTGATTTTTCTTGCCTGCGATTTTTTTATTTTTTTATTTATTTTTTTTTTTTCTAACAAACAGGAACTCCGTTGCATTAATGGAACAGACTTAACATGATAAATTGCATAGAATAATTTTCTTATATGGTATTGCCATCACCTCAGCAGTAATAGAAATTAAAAAAAAAAAAAAAAAAAAAGTTGAAAAATAGGCAAGTATCTGCGAGATAGCTGGGAGTACAATGAGAGGAAAAAATGGCCCTGGCAGCGAAACAGATAGATGTCCTCTTCAGGTGTAAAGGTTCATTTATGGGGACAACACTCTGGGAAATCTTCATATGAAAGGGTCAAGCCATAGGAAAGTAGTTGTCTTCATGAAAATGTCAAGGTTCAGGGTTTCCAAGGGGCTTAAAGATTCTAGATCGGGAGTTCATTTTTCTGTGCCATGAAGCAAACATCATCTTTAGCCTTGGAAAGCTGAGCATCTTGCAGCAGAACCCCTTAAAAACAAGGGAGCCCCAGATCACTCAGTGCTACTGTAAACAGGCACATCATTGATTAAAGGCCTGCCAGGAAGGTTATCTTTCTTGGCCTCTTGCATAACATAAGCTAGATAATTAAATTTTATAATCTTTGCATCAAGCCTGTAATTCCCTGTTTGTGTTAGAGTATAACTTTGAGAAGAAGCCCCCACCTGAGAAGTGCTCACCTCCATGGGCAGTCACTGCAGTTGCTGTTAGGAATGGCCGTAACTGGAAAGGGTTTGCCATTTCTGCATCCCTTTTGGACTGATCTTACCTGGGCTGAGCTTCCAACCCCATCAGCTTCTGTTGGCTTGGTGAAAGATCGATTTTTCACCAGAAGCCCTTTCCTTTTCCTTTCTTTTGGGGACCAGCTGATTGCAATGAACCAGCCTCTCGCCATCCTCCTTGAGAAGCTCAATGGCTTGGACTTCTGAGATGCTCAAACCCACAACAAGGTTTTCAAACAGCTGTTTTCAGGAGTGTTTTCCTGAACTCTCACTAATTCACCAGGATCTTCCCCAAAGCCCGGCCTTCATGCCAAGCCCCAGCCAGGCACGTTCCCAGCAGTGCTATATAGGGTAGTAGCCACACTCATAACGCCAGCCTCCGTCTCTTTTATTTCTCTATATCATTATGTTGATGTAATAAATATGCAGAGGAGCTCCAGGCACCAGCCATCTCCTTTGTTTGAAACACTCTACCATGTTCTCCCAACTGGATATTACCATATGATTATATACATGCCAGAGAAATAAGTCCCGATGTCAGAGCTGCTTTTATACTTCAGCTCTGCTTTCCTGTCCTCCCGTCTGCATTTCCCATCCCACATTCACACGCTCCCATTACATGGCTAGCCTATATTTTACTCCCTCTGTTCTTGCTGCAGCTCCTCTTGGTAAGGGAAGTCTTGATTATATGTTATGGCTGAACGACTTAAATCACAGAAAAAAATGTATGCAGAAGAGCAAAATGAGGTCAAAATGAAGTCAGAATGCTCCAGTTGAGAGGCAGGCCCTTATGGAGGGCTGGTGGCACCTCCCCTCACTCTGTGGAGCCTCCCTGTGCCCATAAGGACTCAGCAGATGCTTAACCTCCAGGGGGAAACCCCAACCCGCCAAGCCAGCCCAAAGTGAGCTGGTGCAGGCCAAAATTTCATAAGCAGGCTGCAAACGTGGGCTGCTGGGAAGATGCCTGCCTATTTCCAGCACTGGGAACATGCATGAGCAGGGAAGTCATATTTACATAAGTCAAGGAAAACACTGTTTCCTTCTTCAGCAGGAAACAGAAGTTATTCTCAGAGCTTCAGCAAAAGAATAAGAAATTAAATAAAGTGCTGGCAGCCTAAACTTGTTTTATTCCTGTGGTTTTACAATCTCTGAGTCAAAATAAACACATTTTCAATCTCAGGAGAATTATTAGGGTAATAATGGGGGGGAAGTTATTTACAGGCTCCAATGGAATCATTTGATGAATCATGTGAACTGAAACAACAGATTCAGGGCAAGAAAACTCACATTCATGCAACTGTCTGGTTTGGTTCTTTTGTTAGCGGGCACCCAGATGCTGCAATATAAGATTGGGCAAACCTTTCGGTGCTCCCAGCAGGAATTTTGCCTGCGAGAAGGTCAATGACCACTATTGCAACACCCAATTTCTTGCAGTTAAGAGCTTCAATGAATTTTAATGGTGTTGTTCCTCCTTAAGTCTGGGGTGGGGTCTCATGGTAGGTGCCAAAGCAGAGTCCCTGGGTGAGGGCTTACGTCCCAGGCAGGGTAGGGTACTAATTTACATTGCCTTGTGATATCTAATGAGGCAGATGAAATGCAAATGAGAATTTTGAATCTTCATACCTTGAAGTGCTTACCATCGCACCTCTTAACAAATAACTTAATTTGGCATTTAGTAAGAGGAAAGATTTTCTTAAAGGGAAACTGGAAAGTGGAGCATGCAGTGGGATAAGTGGCTGGGGCGAAGTGGTTGCCCCTGCCACAGCAAGCCCAGGCCACCTCTCCTTGCTTGGGCTGTTGTCCATCCAAAATCTTGCAGGCAGCTGTAAGAAACCACCCTCTGCATGGATTTTTTTACCTCTTAACTCAGAGTCTCAGGAGAATTATACCATTGCTTCCTTCCAAGATAGCAAAAGAAGCTGAAGGCAACATGGGCTAACAGCCGGCACTGAGCTATGCTTCTTCACCTTCTCTTTTGGCCAAAGCAGTTGTGTTTGCCCACAGCAGTGCAAGGGGACCTGCATGGCTCTCGCAGCTTGCACCTTTCTTGTGAAATTCAACACTATTGCAAAGGCAGCTCTTTTCTAGCTGAATTCCTGTCCACCATTGCTTTTGTCTACATGCCTAGATAAATGAAAGGGTTAAGTATTTATCTAAAATATTTAGAATAAATGTATCTAGTATATATTTTAGATAAATACTTAACCCTTCCACTGACTTACACAGGGTGCCTTAGGCATGTAGATGTACATATATTTATTAGAGGCACCACATAGTTCTTGGGAGCTGTGTCTACTACAGCAAGAGCTGCAGTTACAAGGGTAACCGAAGTGTAGTTACAAGAAATAGCTACAAGAGGTAGACACAAGGGAAACTACAAGAGGTAAATACCGGAGGCAGTTATAAGGCTCTCAGTACTTTGACTGTGAAGGGAACAGGAAGAGGGGTAGGTACCGGGACTCCTACATGGCAATGATGCAATCACAGCAACTCCTGAAGCTTTTTGTCCCTGCTTTCACTAAAGCAAAGACAAAAGAAGGTAGCAGAAGGGTGAGAATGTCTTGAATTGCGTATTCCTTTCAAAAGCAAATTGGGCCAGAGGAACACTTCACCCTGCATGAAGCAGTCCCGAGGTTTAGGCTGCTGTTTAAAGGGTAGAGGTTCAACTCTGAAGCAAGCCCATAATTTTTATAAACAAGGCTCCTATTTCCCTTCTGGAAATATATATATGGAAACCCACGTACACATGAAACCTAAGACATGCACGAGAAGACCATTGAAGCCTTGTTATCTTTGCTTTTGTTCTGCTTTCCTGGTGCTCTTTCAATTCCCTTACCGGTACTGCCTTGGAATTGACTCCCTTTTCCAGGATGCACTTTTCACAGGGCCGCAGGGCTTTGTTCTCGACCCGCCGCCCCTCACCCTTGTTTGTTGTGCGGTCCCTGGGGTGTGCTTCTGCTCTTGTAGGGGGCCAGTGGTGGAGAGGAAGAGGCAGAGGATGTGAACTCCCATGTTTGAGCACAAAGAGAGAGAGGTGGTCCTGTTTACTCCTATGCTCAACGCTCCTCAGCAGGCAGGGAGAGCTCCTGTAGCAAAGAGCAAAATACCAAAAAAGGGCTGGGGAAGAGGGGTGTAAGCTGGGTTTATCCCCACAAAATGGCACAGTGGCACTGTCTGCAGTCCTTGCTGTCATCGTTGCCTTCTCGATCCTTATGTGTGTTCTTCAGATCGATGCAGGAGTCTCCTATGCAACTTCCAGGTATAAAACTTTTTGGCTCCAAAGAAGCTGCTTCACATACTGCGGCAAGGAACATAAATACATCAGTGCCGATGGTGCCTGGGAGGGAGCCATGACCATTCCCAGGCGCGCAGGACTGGAAGGGACCACCTGCGTCAGGGGGCTCAGTCACCAGCTCCTCACAAACACCTTCCACAAGCTGGTCAAGCACTGGCTCCTCAGCGATTTCCTGGTTATTCTTGCAGCTGCTGCCCCTTGCTTGTTAAAAGCTTGGCATAAGTACTGAGCAATTCCGTTTGCCACAATATTTTTGTCACCTAAAGGATCACAGGGCATTTTTGAGGAAGACACAGGGTCCATCTGATGCAGGTGCCATCATGATTCCCCCTTTTTTAAAAAAAATAAGAGTAGTAAACAACGAAGCTAAAATGCATATTCATTTATTGCACTTTTTTTTTTTTTTTTTTTTTTTTTTTTTTCCCGAAAAAAAAAATAGTTTGTTTTCTTTTAACTTTTTGCTTGATCTCCTGAGAACATAGGCCTGGAGGAGATTTCATGTTTGGTGGTCCAGCATGGGGAGGCAAGCCTGCAGTCATTCTGCAGCCCTTCTCCCCATGTCTTAGGGCCCCAGCAACTCACAGGCACAGCCTGAGGACTGCTGGGTGGGTGGTAAAGGGAGACCTGCCCAGGGCTCTTGATTTCTGCCTTCTCCCCAGTGGCTATCATGAATAGTCGAATCATTAAAATGAACGATGCGATGTGTTGTGATACAACCTCAACTTAAACACCTTCTGCATCTTCACAGCGGTGCTGCCTCCACCATCCCCCTTGTCCAAATTATACAGCCCATGTGGGAGCCAGATCTTAGAGATGATCTGTGCAATAAACAGTATTGTTAGGGGAAGAAAGAGAGAATTAGTTTCAATAATGAACATTTCTTCACAGCAACACACTCTGTGGAGAGCAGGCAATCCATAGGCACTGGGAAGCAGCAGTAAAGTGTTTCTTAATTTTGTTGTTGTTGGTGGTGGTGTTGTGGTGTTTTTTATTATTATTATTATTTTATTTGCTTATTTGCCTGAAAACATGTATTTTAGAGTTATGCTGTATGGCAGACATGGTCATAGGGTTGAGTTGAAGGGTTCACCAGTGTTCACCAGTGTGACAGCCCTGCCTCAGAATGGTCCAGGGGTAACGGTAATGGGACCTGAGGGTCCTTAAACTCAACGACACTAGAGTAACTTACATTTCTTGCAGATTAACAGGAGCACATGGACAATTACAGCAGAGCAGCCACCATGCAAGCCGTGAGTGCTGTCAGTGTGTGGTGGGAACCTGCCTGGGATGCCGTCCCCACCGCCAGGCCGATCGGTGGTTATCTCAAGGTCAGGCGTGCAGGAAGCCACCAGGACGCCGTGAATATTGTGTGAGTGGGAGCTGCTGGCGGGGCTATCAGAGCTTCCCAGGTCAGCAGGACAAGCAGGGAGTTGCCCGAGCTCAGGACGAAGCAGGAAGAAATGAAGATGGCGCCGAAAATCCTGGTGGGAAGTTGCAGAGCCTGGCCAGTGCAACCGACCCCCGTCAGCAAGGGGGGGCCTGAGTTGCATCGATGCCTGCCCCAAGCATGCCCTAGTGTGACTCCTAAATCCACACTGCTTCCTCCTAATACCACCCCACCTTCCCCTATGCCTTTCCTATACCTTCAGCTGCCAAGTATAGAATTACATTTGCAGTGCTTTGCATTTTACTGTGGACAAGCATGTTATTGTAATGGTCTATGGTTGCCTTTTCACCACCTTTTTACACAGAAGTCCCTGCCCTGTAGAACCTGCTCTGCTGAGGCTGAACTTACCCCCCAAAAAAGCATTTGGAGTCTTTTTGTTTCATGTTTATGCATTTCTTCATCTGAGAGCATCCTTGTCCATGGAACAGCTCACAGGCAAATAACAACAGCGACTGTAATAAGATCACCACCAGCATCTGGGTTGTCTTGAGGGTGAAAACTAATGATGACGTGGCTGCACAGCCATAAAATCAACAGCAGCTTTCCAAAAAGATCCAGAAGGCAATGACTGCGGGAGCACCAGTCATCGGTAATGTCTTTAAGGGTTAAAGTAGCAAGCTGACAAAAGCTTTAATGTTTTTACAGCACACAGACATGTAACATACAATACAGCACAATTTGTTCTATTGATGTCTAAAAATGCTTAATGGAGAAACAGGCTGTTAAAATACAGGATACTTTATAGGTTAGCTCTTCTCCATACTTTATCCTCTGGTATTTGCCAAGTTAGCAGAGCATCAGACTTCAAGTCACATTTATGCTTCTTCAGAGCAGTTTTTCCACTAAAAGCTTAGCTAAAAGACATACATATTAATGAAAAGGAGTCATTCATTCTTGTCACACAATTTGTCCTCAGAACAGTTGCAAATCCTGCATATCTCTTTTTTTTTTTTTTTTTTTTTTTTTGTAATCGGGGGGAAATAAAACAGCTTTTATATAGTTAAACAATTGTCCACAGTCTATCCCAAGAATGGAGAAATGCCCTAAAAATGGAAAGCAGGTGGGTTTTCTCCACATCAAGTTGCACAAGAACAAATAGGCTACATCCTTGTTCTCTGTTTAAAAATAAAATAAATAAAAGCAACGTAATTGGTATGTCTTCTAAAAGAGTCCTGTGAGCTGGAGATCTTTTGGAAGTGTTCTTTGGTGCCTGGGCTGGCTTTTTGTGTCTGCAGTTTCTTCTAAGTGGATTGACAAAACTTTCCTACTTTCCTACCATACCACTGCAGCCTTGGCATCCCACATTTCCTTTCCATTCCTGCTAACATGGGAATTTCTGCAGATTTCTTTGATGTTGCTACTGGCTTGGGAGCGTCAAAGCCAAAGAACACAGGGAGGATGTCTTCAGAGATGTCAATGGGGACAGGCAACCAGAAGAAGGGTTCATCGCTGGCTGAAAAGAGACGCCTGAGGATGTAAGATGAGAGACTAAATGCTCAGCAAAACAAATTCTGCTGCAAGACTCTGGGTCTGAAGCTCCCTAGCACTTAACTGGGCATTTGCTTCCTTGCATCTGTAGATCTTTATTAACTCAGAAGCTTCCTTGGTGGAAATATAGATGGCAAAAATGGAAAATTCTGACACGTATTTTTACAGGCAGATGGATCCCAGCCAAGAGCGCAGTCGCGTCATTATTTTAGGCGTAGGTTATCAGCAACACAAACAAAAATGCTGAGTTAGGAGAGCAACTTTCAGAAGAAAAGATGCCGATAAACCTGGAAATACTCTCAGACCCCTGTGGCACAGGAACAATAAGTTATGTGAGTGGCAAAGCAAACCCCATGACCTGAACATCTGCAAATTTCAGAGGCATTTAAAACAAAACCACAAACTGAACTCAGAGGCCTAGCACCATGCATGACAACAAGATAGAAAATCATGTTGATATTGCTGAGGCACTAGGTGGGATGAAGTTCGCTTCAGGGTCAAATTTTGGTACCTTCCTGGTTTTTCTGGATTTTTTTCTTGGAAGCACTCTATCTAGCTCAGCAAGAAGCACCCAATGGACACCTGCAGCTTGCTCTGCTCTCGGCAGCATCACTCCCAGATAAACCAGTCCAACTTATTTATTGTGCCAGCTAATGAAGGAATAAAAGCAGACAGGACAGTTCCATTTTGCTATTTTTCTTCCCATTTTTATTTTTCACGGCCTGTCACTGATTCCCTTTCCTCCCCCTTTTTCTCCCCCTATTAAAGCAAAACATCTGCTGCTGTTTTAAGATGCGGTGGGCTTTCACAGGCTTTTATGGACAAAGACAGTGCTTGGCAGGGAGGGAGCTGAGCAAGAGCCACAGCAGGTGAAGGGTTTTAATTCCCCTGTTACCGTAATCAGCTGCCACAGCTGCAGGAGGCAGTGGTAATGATTTCCAAACCCAGAAGCCTGGCGAAGGGCAAGCCTTCACACGGCGAGGGAGCGCTGGCAGGCTGGACGTGGGCTTGGCCCCATCCATCAGGGCTCTGCACAGCTCAGCTGGTGACTAGTCGCTGCGTCACTCCTTTCTGATTAAATTCCTATTAAGTTTAAAATTATAATATGTCCTTAGTGGAATACGAAACTCTGGAAGAAGAAGAAGAAAAAAATCTTTGTGGGGTTTTTTTGGCCAGTGGTGAGCTAAGGTCCAGCCCTGAGGAAGCATATGGGAATGGCTCTGTGATCATGCTCTTCTATTACAGTGCAGGGCTTATCCTTGCATTTGCTATGACCACAAAATCTAGATTCAATGGCTATCCAAAACCCTTTATGTGATTTTGACAATGAAAAAAGCCTGGACAATGTACATAAATTATTATGTGTGAACTATAAGGCACAGAAGCGCCCAAATCTTTCAGCAGACAATTTCTCAAAGGAGGTTGATCAGAACAACCTGCACATTTGCGTCCAAGATCTTTGGTCTAACATTTTTTTCTTCCAGCTATCTAACCCTTTTTTTCATTATCTGTCTGCTTGCCGTCCTGAATGGGAGCCAAGCAGACAGAGCAGAAGGGGCCACAAGGTATTTTGGCATCCGCAGTCAGAACAGACTTGAAGGAACAGATAGAGGTAGGACCACGTCATTGGATTCCCAAACCAGGGAGCATCCATCTTTACCACCAAGATTTGCCTGCACAGCCAAGGACCAGTAGTTACTACACCAGCAATACTATTCATTTTATGAATAATACATCTTCTTGGTTTATGTTTCTTACCCTTTAGATCCTGCAGTCCACCAGTCACTGGGGAGGGAATACCAGTTTGTGTCGCGCCCAGAAATCAGATCTTCCTTGTTTTAGCACTGAAAATAGAAGAGGAGACACTAGAAACATTTTTTAGTGCATTAATTGAAACTTCTTGCTAAATGTGAGATATGACTTACTACATTTGGGGCCTACATAATCATTTTAGGTATCTTATTCCTGTGGTTCAAGTCAGAAGACAACAAAAAGAAACATAGCAGCTTTTCCATAGCCAATATTTACACTTAAGAAACACTGATACAGGCATCACTGAAACACTTGTCACAGGAACTATTTACCAGATCTGAAACCATTCAGTCTTTCTCTCCCCAGAGCCCCATTCTGAGGGATGAACTTTTGCGGAAACTTAACCCAGTACTGGATAGTTTCAGTTGCCCCAGTCTGGGAGCAGATATAGCTGAGCCCCATGGGTCTGCCATGGACCTCCACATACCCCATGGGTTTGCTTCCCCTTCATCCCAACAACATCCCACCCAGGCTACATAGATTTACCTGGTGAGTTGTCAGATGCAGTACATGGTAATCCTGGGTAAAACTGGAGGAGCAGCTGAAATGATGTGTGTTGTCTGAATAGTAAAAGGATGCACAGATAATAAGAGCATGCTACCTGATGCTTGAGCCCAACATGTATAAATAGGTAGTAGAAGTGTGAGGGCTTTGGCAAATGCTTGCTTCTCTTTGTGCTTGCTCAGGTTTGGGATATGGTTTTCCTATGCAAAGCTAATTCACATCAGTCAGGTTACCTGGGAAAAGATTAGGAGAAAAGCAAAAGAAGAGGCCATAAATCATCTTAAGACTTCTGGAGATCAGGTTGAATTCCTTGGGACCGTGAGGCTGGGGCCAAACACAGGAATGCAGCGTGTAATGGACTTGCTTATCACCCTGGTGCTGTATCCAGGAGTTATTAATGGGCTCTGGAGTGCCATGACAGTAACACGACCTTGAGGAGCCGCCTAATAAAAGAGGCTCGCTGCTCCAGACAGCAGAGCCAGGTCACTTGTAGACATCGTAGCCTCAGTGCTGCCTCCCAAAGACATGACACTGGTCGTCTGCTGTTTCCACCGTATGTTTCCTCCATCTCTGTGCCTGGAAGGATTTTAATGGCTCCCGCGATGATTGAGCTCAGATTATTAAGGTATTAGAGAGCAAAAGAAAGCTCCTTGAAATCCTGGGAAACTCTACCTGGCACACGAGGAGCTGATAACACCACCCTCTGCAACACACCAGCAGAGGGTAGGAGGAGCCGACCCATTAATCTTTTGTAATCTAGCTGGAATGAAGTGACAGTGATGAAGTACTTTGTAATGGACTTCCTGAATCCTCATACAAATGGAGGAAGTGACCACCCTTGACCAGATTTCTGCTCATTTAGCCTGCTTCCCTGCCTGCATTACGCATTTTTCCCTTTTGCAATCGGTTCTGACCCTGCTTTAGCCAAGCTGGTGAGTTAATGCTCCACCAACCCAGGACAGCAGGGGTGTAGAAGGGATGGGGGCTTCCTGAGGAGTGGGGCACAGGGTGTCATCCAGCAGCATCAGGGTATCATCCAGCAGAAATTTGCAGTGCCTCTGGAGGCTCTGGGGCCTCTAAAGGGCCAGGTAGTCTCCTCTGGGGTGGTGGCCTCTTGGGGGAGCTTGGGGAAATCCAACTGGTGGTGCCCCAAAAGCTCCAGGCTCTCCTGAGAACACCAAGAAGCACTGTACTCAGGTTGTCCCAACTACATGGAGAGTGTCTGCCTTTCCCAGTGGCTTCAGGCAGCAGACACAGTGCTCAGCAGCCAGCAGCTGTGCTGGAGGAGCTGGAGCCTTGCAATACTGCGTCCTGCAGGCCACACTTGGGAGGGGATGGCTTTATTTTGGGAAGGCGTCAGTCGAGCTCTATTGTCCCGGCATACCCATGTTACAAAACCATGTTGGGGACCCATCCCTGCCTTGTGACGGGCTTGTGTAACCCTCCAGCAGTATTTGTGTTGAAAAGGGACCATGACCTTCCCTTTGCGGAGCAGCGCTGCATTGCCACAGCCAGGAGCTCTGGCAGACAAACCCCAGCAAGCTTATGAACTCCCTGTCTCCCACCCAACAAGCTGGTCAGGAACATACCCTGAAGTCCCATGTTGAAGAGTCAGTGTAAAACAAAAAAGAGACCACAGATTACGGCCCATGGGAGCTTCAAACCACGCCAAAGGCAAGAGCCAGTGGACCCTATAGCCATAGAAGGGCATATTCAGGGCCAGTTCCCAGCATCCTGACCTTGGTTTCAAGTACTGGCTTTGGAAACACTGTCTGGCAGTCTGTGTGGGCTCTGCCTCTGGCATTGGGCTGGCAGGAGGAGGTAAAAGCTCAGAGAAATTTCTTGGCTAATCTGGCCCTGGGAGCCTCGCAATCTTGGGGACAAAGTCCTCAGCTGTGATGAGGTGGCTGCAGATAGGAAGCAGAGGTGACCCCAAGAGGATGTGGAGCAGGGTAGTGAGAGAATTCCCACAGCCCAGCCCTCATTAATTTCACCAGCAAGGAGAGTTGGCCCACCAGGTTTCAGCTCAGGCATGGGCTTTGATTTTTTCACTTTTTTCCTGGTCAAACTCCTGGGCATTCCGAGCAGGGAGGAATCTGAGACAGCTGTACCCCTTGACACCAGTTCTGGGTCTGGCCAGTTGGTCCTGACATGTTTTAAAACAAAAATGACATTATCAGTGGTCTTTGGTTCTGCTCTGTCCTAGCTCCCACATCCTGGAGCCCATCACTCAGCAGAGTCCCCTCTGATCTTCACAAATGTGGATTCACCCACAGGGGAGAGTCACAACCAGGCACTCAGGTTTGTGTAACCTGATAGTACTTTTCTACCATTTAAAAACCAAAACAACAAAAAAAAAAGTCTTTTTCATCTGAACCAGGAAGACCTAAAGACAGTAAAATGTTCAGGCTATGGTCCAGTGCTTGTTGTCACTTAGTTATCTAAATAAGGCACAAAAGGCTCCTGCATTTCAGGCCAGGCTCTCCATGAAATGTGTAGAACAGGAGAGGTGTGAATGGAAACCTTGGTGGCATTAGGTGTTGTTTTTCTAAACATTCCCCATCAGTAAGCAGGCAGCCTCTCAGTGCTGCACAGTCCCACCGAGGTCTTTAAATCATATTTCTAGGATTTCTCTAAACTAGGGGCCTCAAGCTTTTAAACACAAAGGGAGCTGGGGAATGGTTTCTTTAGCAAGAGATTTGAGCAAATCAGTGCTTTTTGTCTCACTTTTTTTTTTTTTTTTTTTTTTTTTTTTTTTAATGGACATCTTCTGGGGTTTGTATTTTTTAAGCTGTGGGGGTGAAGGGGGTGAAGGGGGAAAGAGAGGTTTGCAGACGGGGTGAGCACAACTTATTCTGGAAAAAATCCCGGATGCTATAAATGGGAGCCCCCTAACAGTGCAGCTCATCTGAAGCAAAATGAAAATATCAGGCATCCAAGAAACATATGTGCAGATGGCTTAGAGCCCAGTCTCCTTACTAGGGCTCTGCATTAAATAAAATGCACCGGGTCATGTTGCTACAGATATAAGAGATTACTAGGTGCAATGTGCACTTCTCTGTGAAACTGCAGGTTTTTAAACAATTGGAAATACAGACCTTGTTTATGGATCAAGCAAATGGCTTCAGTCAAGCAGAACAACCACTTTTTTTTTGGCTAGGGCTGGGGTCAGGAGGCTCGTACTCTGTTTGCGAGACTTCACTGCAGACACTGCTCCGAAGGAGAGCAGTCTCAACACCAACTTGAGAAGAGGCATCCAAGAGGGCTATTGACTATGACCTGTATTTTTGAAGGATGATATGAATCAATCCAGAGCCTTGGCAGGACCCCGCGGCTGGGGCTTGTGCTTTCAGCCAATGTCAATTATGTCATTACTGAGCCTGCAGAAGCTATTACTAATGTTACTTTTACAGTTCACTGCCGACCAGAGAAAAGAGTTTTTCACACTGTTGTCGTTTTGTTGGAGCAAGACTATACGAATCGCAGATGGCTTCCTTGCCAGATGCAGCCTCGCAGGACGGCAGTTTGGGGTTTACAAGAGGTTTAATGAAAACTTGGCATTTTCCCAACTTTTGGCAAATGCTCTTGGGCTGTCAACTCACGCAAGCAAGTCAAGATCCTAAAAATGTCGAATGACTTGTTCTCACCAAATGGGGAGGTGAAAAGTTTTACCTGAGAAACCAAATCCAAATGAGCAAACCAATACAATATCACACTGGGCCTGAGCTCATGATCACTGCAGTTATTGAAAGGCTCTCACTGAGTTCTGGATCTGTTCCCAAGTCTATGCTATTGCTTTGGAGGGGTCCAACGTATTTCAGCTGACATGGTACATTGAACGTGGAGGGGGGAAGAGGGGGAGAAGTGACATCCAGGTGTGTTGAAAATCACATCATCCTGTCTTTGATGTCTGCTGCTCAGATTTCAGGGATGACTTTGCTGCTTTGTCTTGGAAGGAGAGTTTGCTTCTTAGCTTTTCTGCTTGGTTTGTTTTTCCCTGATGGTTCGAGCAGCTCATTTATATTGTGTTAAAGGAAATTCTCAGGTGTGTGCCTTCAAATGGATGACATCTCCTGTACTCAACAACATGTCCAAATGGTGCAGAACTAGCCAGCTTCTCCAGCACCGAATTGGAAACTCTTCACATTATTTGAGTTTTCAACCTGTTATTTCCCTTTTCCTGTTCATGGATATTTGCGTTCAGCAAAACTTGGCATAGCATAGTGTCATGTTAAACATAACTCTTCTTAGTTTACCAGTACTACCATTCTCCATTCTCACCACCCTGGACTAATATTCGTCTTTGTCTAAACTGCCAAATCGAGTCAGCTGCAGTGATTTGGCCGTGAAGTTTCTTCAGTTATGGTTTGGATGAGAAATGATTTCCTAGGTCCCAGTAGCCTCAAAATGCTGTCTAGTGTGCAATGCATGGGAAGAAAAATGCCAGGAGCTGCCCCAGTGAGACAGACCACAACTGTGTCTGTAAACAAGAGCATGCATTGGGGCCATTCAGAAAATCAGCTCCAACAAACAAACCCTGAAACATTATTCACACTGACTCTCAAGGTAATGAGCCTCTCCCCGTGGGCCCTGAGCAGTCTCCCATAACCAACTGCCTTTGTCTTAGCCAGCCTGCTGATCTTTGAATATCTTCATCCTGAGTCTAGCTTGAACAGTACATTTTTTATCACCACTGGTGCACAAACCAGATGATTGAATTCTCCAGAGGAAGGAGGAAGTAGCACTTTACATCCATGTGGCAAAGGGATTAACAAACCGGGTGGAGAAATATAATCATGGAGATGTCATCCTTTTTCCACTGACGGAGGTTTGGATGCAGACCTGATATCTAACCCTCCTTTGCGCTCCTGTGGATCCAGTCTTCTTCAGAATCACTCTTAAGCAGGGTTTTTCTGACTTTACAGAAATTAAATTCATTTGCCAAGATGCAGATTGAATCAACATCCCTGAGACAAAGCACACCAAGCACAATGGGTCTTCCTCTTTTGTTGGAGAGTACATGGCTGAATTGCAGATTGCCTTAGGGGAACTATAAAGGACTGTAAATCTCTCTCCCTTCTCTTTCACAAAAGAAAAATTGTAAGTATCAGGCTTTCTCAAAGAAGTTTCTTATAAACTTTATTTTTCTAGATGAACCCTGGATAGGACCAGAAGAAAAAAACTGATTTGTGATTACTAGTCCTTAAAAAGTGCTATGTGTCTTTCTATAAGGCAATGGCTTGCTGACCCAGCAGTGTGATTGCTAGCTGAACACTTCAGAGCTGCATTATATCCCCTGCTTTATGCAACAGAAGAAGCATATCCTAGTACAGCAGTAGTCCTAGTAGTAATCATCCTTGAAGTACGTTTAAGTTATCCTTTCTTGAGCTGTTTGAGCTTTTTTTTTTTTTTTTTTTCCTCCAGTGAAGCCTTGAGAACCTTTATTCCCATGGTATGTAACACTTTGACCTCTGTTCTGCAAATGCTTCTCCGTAGGTGTCCCAGGGATCTCATCCTTACAGAGTTCTGGGGAGTGCTGAGCTCAAAGGAAAGTGCTGGGTGTCTGAAGAAATGACTATGAAACTCAGAAGTATGGGAGAGGAGGATTTAACACCTTTATACACTGTAAGATTTGATGTGGTTGCTTAGCTAAGGCAGATTTCATCTCACTACCCCCTGCCTCTATCTGTACTCAGCAAAGACATCGAGATATCTCCAGAGAGTTGTGGACATCCATGACCTGCCCTGCTGTGGAGCCAGCATCTCTTTGTTGACTAAAATGGAAGCTAACTAATGCTAACTAATAGTAGGTGAGGAGACTTCTATCCATATGCTAAATTGTGCTTTCTTCCTTCCCTCCTTCCTTCCATAAAATAGAAATGAATGCATCTCCACCTGAAAGAGCTGCTGTAAGGATCCAGACCTTACAGAGAGGGAAGTGCTTAAATGAGCCAGCAAGGCGGTCATGGTAAATACCTACATTCAAGAGTGCATGGTTGGTAATGTATAACATTCCCTAGTAAAATCACAGTGTTATTAATTTTTCTGGCTTTTATACCTCTGGAATGGTAAAAGCAAGAGGAGAAATCTGGCCCAGTGATCCATCATCAGGGGCTTTGAAATAGAGCCAAGTTGAGTGAAATTTGAGTGAGCCCTTAGAAACACAAGGAGAGCAAAAGCAACAAGTGCATTTTACTGAGCTATGATATCATCCTGTATTCGTTTCTAGAGGGGAAGCTGTTTATCGGATGTGTAGGAAAGAAAAAAGAAGCAGAAAAACACACACATACATTTAAATATTCAAAGCCGCCCCAGGAAAGAACTTAAAATCTGAGGTCATTTCCTTGATGAGCTTAAAACGTTATTTGTCATCCACACTGAACCAGAAGAAAAAGAGAAATAAAAGCATAGGAAAAGTCCGTCGCACCCTTGGCACTTGTGGCTTGGATGGGAAGGCGCTGAGCTGTGATGGGTGGCAGTGAGCCAGAGCTGGCCCAGCCAGCCCACGAGGCTGCCCTTTGATCTGCTCCGGGCTGGCTCTGAGCACCAAGGTGGCAAAATTTGTCGGGGGGAACCGAGGAGGCTTGTCAAAGCCACGGTACCACCTAGGGCCGTTTCACATTGCCACTCCATCAGAGTGCCAAGCCATTTGTCAGAGCCTTAAAACAAGTGGTCTGAAACCAAAGACCTGTCTAGGCTGTGTATATCTGGAGGGATGCAATAAACTCACTCCAGAGAAGGTAAGAAAGAGGGGATCTAACCAGCACCTCCAGGAGGCTGCCTAATCAGCTTGAATATCACAGGTTTCATTTGCATATTAACACAAAGTTGGTGTAATAAGGCATGGTTACATATTGTAATTAAGTGTAAAGGGCAGAAGTGTTCCTCATAAGCATGATCGTCACCCCGATGATGATCAGGAGGGTGCAGAGTGGGGACCCCAGAAGTCAGAGCCAGTGTGAAGCAGCAGCTTGTGCTCAAGTCCAGTGGAAATGGCTGAGTAACTTGAAGACAATGTAGTGCTTCACTGGGAACTGAGTAAATAATCTGGGGACCAGCATCTGTCTGATTATAGCATCCGTTTAAGTCCCAAGCCCATTGATTTCTGAAGCTGGAGCAACCCCTTGTCAGCACTGTTGAGTGCATCACTGCCCAATGCCAGGTGACATAGAATTTTAGTTCATTTTTTTTTCTGACCTGACCATACTGTAAGCAAGAGCTGCCCTTCCAGGGAAGAACTCGTCTCCTTCCTGAGCTTCTGATGCAGCCCAAATGGGACATCCCATTGTTAAAACATATTGGGGATGGTTTAGGGTGGCTCCACAGCCCTTCTGCAGCATGGGCATCTCTCCCAGCCATCAGTTCTCACTGGGAAGTAAGGTGAGCATAGGTGATTCCTGTTCCCCTGATCAGTGTGCAGCAGAAGGGGAAGTCCTCCTGGAGCACTGGGCAGCAAGGCAGCGAGGGGTCTGCAGCACGTCGGCACTAGGCGGTCTGCAGACATCGCTGTAAAGCAATAAATGCTGCCAGACAGTGATGTGAAGCAGCCACACAAAGCTGCAGGGGTGTGAATACTCCCTGGGTGCTCCCCAGGCTCATGTCAGCTCATTGTAGCTTTCTGTAGCATGCAGGATAAAATGAAATGATTTTTTATTAAAGGGCTATTAATCTATGTAGGGGCCAGAAGTACCTGTTGTGACCCTCCAGCACAGCCACCTACATCACACCGACTGTCCCATGATGTCTGGTGGAGCAGGAGTCTCGTTTCCGTCAAATGTGGAAAAGACTGGCTTCTTCCCCACTGTAAAATATCTTTTTTTGTGTGTGTATTATAATTTTAAAATAACAAAGTGGAATTGCTCAGCAGGGCAAACTTCAGCTCTAACCACAAACACAGGCCTGGCTGGAGGAAGCGGCAAGCTGGGAGGCATTACCAGGTTGTTAGTGTTAAAAGCAAGAAGTTGCAAGGAAAATCTGTTCCCTGTTGCCTCCCAACATGCTGGCCTCTGGTCAGCCTTCCCAGGCTAGTTTTCCACCAGTGGCATGAAAATCAGCAAGGCCCATCCAGCCATTTAAGTATAACAGGGAGGGTTTTCCACAAGTCATCACTAGCCCAAATCACGTTGCTGTAATCAAAACCTGCTGAGCTATCTATCGCTGTTCAAAGGCAAATGAAGAGTGATTGAAGCAGATGTGATGGGGTCACAAAGTAGACTCGTCGCGACAGGAGCATGGGGGCACAGAGAGCAGCAGTGCCTTTGTCTTATCCCTCTCTCCTTTCACCATCACCTCCCTTTCTCACCACATATTGCACACTAACACCATATAGACATTTGTATGCTTTGACCCTAACAGACCTGTAGGGCAATGCATTTTGGATTTTTTTTTTTTCCCCAATTTATTCCTCCTGAATTTAAACTTGATTTTTAAAATTCATTGACAGTTTTGCTCCTCTTACTCCTTCCTTGTCCGCAAACCCTCACTCATTATTCCCAAGGCCATGCCTCTCCTTTGCTCAACAAGCCCCATAGGGTTTTACCACAGATGAGAACTCCCCATGCTCTGATTTGACTTTTCTGTCAATAACCTTTCCTGGCTGCTTCTGGGATTTGTCAGAACAAGGAGTGTATTTCTTCATACACAGCTTAATACTCTGCTTGGACCATTCACAATTCATCTCAGCTTGACATTTGATGCACGTCCAGAAACCCACATGGCCCCGAGTGGAATTAGATAGCCCTTTAATGGCGGGGTGGGCAGAAATATAGTGAGGTCAGGGTGAAAAATGTCAAAAGTCAGTTTAAACAACAAAACCAGCTGCTTTGAACCCCAACAGAACTTGTCTGTGCCACAACACAAAGTTCATCCCAGTTAGGTGTGTAAAGGGCTGAGCGCCACACTCTTCCTTATCAGCAAGGAAGACCCAGTTGTTATTCCCAAGAAGAGAGGATCTCAGGGCTATGTCAAATTTCAGGAAAACACAACAGTGAAGACCGTGTTTCCCAGACACTGATATTTCAGAAATGATAGTGCTTTTTTTTTTTTTTTTTTTTTTTTTTTTTTTTTTTTTTTTTCAAGGCAGAAGGCAGCAGCCTGGAGTTCAGTTACATTGTGCGGGTGATTAATGTGTTGTTTAGGGAGCAGACAGAAGCAAGGAGCCTGAGAGAGGTCTCCTCCTACCCATGAAAAATAAATAAATAAAAGCAAATTTAGCCCATGTGGTAGACACAGTGTATTTTCTGGCTATCTAAGGAGCATTGGAGGTATATCATGTGCGCGGTGGGAATGACCCAGACAGGCACTTGTGCATCTTGTGCATGCTGAGGGCAAGCATTCACGTTTAACTGCTTCGTGTACATAGGTTATCAGTCACCAGTACAACAACAAGCACACCAACAATGCAAACAAAACCCCCAATGAAACCAGATGCAGCGAGATATTTCTCATTTAATTTTATATACGTGCAATGGGCAAGAGTCAAAGTGGCACAGGTTTGGTACTGTAGGCTCCTTCCACCCTGCGCACACATTCAGCAAAGGCTGAAATGTATAAATAAACCACCATTTTGCTGGGTCAGCCCTCTGCTGGCAACCTCCTTGCGCTTTGTAACTGGAGGCCACAATTCCACTTGAAGTGACTGCTTGGTCATGGCAGGGCTCGCTCACTTATTCACTCACTCCTTGGCTCTGCTGCTTGGTGCCAAAGAGGAGCTCCTCATTGCTCGTGGCTTCCCCCCTGCTAGTGAGGGCTGAGCTGTGGGACAGCCCATACCATACAAAGGGGAAAGAGGAAAAAAATACTGCTTGCCAGCATCCAAGAAAAGAGAGGAGATATATGCTGTCAGGTCCTATTCAACCATGAGCCATAGGAAAGGTCTCAGGGCGTTTATAGCTCCCACCATTGGCTTCCGCATGGGCTTTAAGATACCCTGCTGGCCCTGATGGAGAAAGGCTCTTTATAGGACAGTCATGGCTGCTCGCAGCATTTCCCAGACCTGTGACATTCCTCTCTTTGTGTCCAGAGGCTGAATGGGCTGATCCCTTCTGTATTCACAAGCTGCTTTCAGAACTGGCATTGCTTTTTCCTGTCCTAACTTTAAATGAGTATATGGGCCTGCTCCTTTTCAATGCTGGATTGTTTTTTAAATTGCAAAATGTCTGTAATGGAATAGCAAGAAGTCGTGGTTGTTGCTGTGTTCGCTGCTGCCTCCCAGATGATGCTCCCTGTCTTTGGAAGGGTGCTGCTACAGGTGCAGGCTGAGCATCTCTGAAAATGGGGGCTCAGAGGAGGCCAAAATTTGGGAAATGGATGGGTGATTTCAGACGCACAGCCTCAAAATGGTTTGTTCTCTGAGGACAGCACTCTCCAGAACATCATTCTGATCCTAAAGCTGGACACCGCTCTGGAAAGCATCAAAACTCTTGCGTGGCATTTGAGAGGGATGTCCAAAATATTTCTATTTTGTAAACAGGAAGTCACATTGTCTGGAGAGGATATTTTCCGTCTTTCAATAGCCGCATGCAGACTTTTTACATAACCCCATTTTACAGCATTTCGGGACTGAAAAGTTCATTTCCCTCTCATAAGCACATCGGAGAATGCAGCTGCCACCCAGACATCCTTTAAATGGGACCACATGTAAGCCACTTAGTCTCCAAAAATGAAAGGAAAACACAGCGCTGTCATCACTGCACGGCACCGTCAATCAGAGCTGCTCATAACGCGCTGCGCTGCGGACGTCTCATACCGTGTTTATTATAAGCTTAGGCTGATGCATAATAATCAGGCAGAATATTACAAATGTTAGGAACTTTGGCGAAGTAAATGAAGGATAAGTGGAAACAAAGAAGTTCAGAGTCGGTCTCTTTTCTGTCCGTGAGGGTTGGCGGACACAAATTCCTCTAATTCTCAGCTGAGGTGTTTTTCCCAGCTTCAGCCTGCCCCTGAATGTGTTGCATGCAAATTCCTGAAAGGGAACTCCTGGGCATTTTTGCTTATGATCTGTTACTCTTCTGAACAGCCAAAATTGAATTATTTTGCTTGCAAGTTCAGAAAACTGAGTTTCCCAGGGATACTGATTGTGGTGTGGATGGGAGAAAACAAGGTGGGTCATGGCTACTTGTGTTCATCTTTCTACTTGCCCTGCTGGTCCCGTCGTATGATCCAGAAAGACCCCAACAGGATGTGCTGTCAACACTCTACCTAAATCTACTTGAAGCATCATTAAAAAAATAAATAAATAAATAAAGGAAATTTTGAAAATATATCTGTTCATTTGTGTAAAACACTTTAAATACTTCACCATCATCTTCACAGTGCTTAAAGAGGAAGAAGGATCATTAAGAAACGAGGCCAGGGTATGAGGGCTCTCCGATGGGGTCTGATGCATGGGTTGGTTTTGGCAGGGAAGGTGCCTCTGCTCCTTTCACTATGCCCTGGCTGGAAAAGCAGTTGGGGTCTTATATGAACCAGCTGACACGTGCTAAGTATTTGTTGTTACTCATATGCATCCAAGTATAAAACAAGGGCTGCATAGGCTGAGTAAATAAACAGACTTGCTAATCTCTGGTGAGGAGGTCTGTGTCATTTTATTCACACTTTTTGCCATATACTCCAGAGTCATTTGCCAGACTGAGAATAAATGGCATCTGGTTCTGTAACCCAGGCTCGATCTCCTCTTTCTTACAAAGATGTTTCTCTACGGGCTGTTTCTGGGGTGCAAAAAAAAAACAAACACCAGAAAAGTTAAAAAGGAAATTTACCTTCAAAATGTCTTAAATGTGTCTGAAAACTTTGGGCCTGATTCTGACTGTGTTTACTCCCTTTTTCTGCCACCATGACAGGGCAGAGAATCTGACTCCCTGGACTTTATTTACGTCCAGCCAGAAAGTGCTGAGATATTTGTCTCAAATTTGCTAAATCTCAGTAGAGCCAATTTAAATAAATCAGCTGCTTTAAACATGCAATGCCTCTATTATTAAACACCAAACACTTTTCAGTGGGAGGATTTAACGAGAAGTGATTTCAGCAAAGGCAAAACGCCATTTGCGGGAAGAAGAAAACCACCCAATTCAGAAGTCAATTTGTTCACCAGTCACACAGAATTCACACCAATTTTACACAATTTGACGTTGCTCGAGTTCCTCTGAGTTGGTGCCGCTGAGAAAGGCGAGTGGAGCCTAACAAGCTGCCTTCGCGGAGATCTTGGACTCTGTCCTTTCAACAAACACACTTTTATTATTTCATGATGGTCTTTCAAAATAGAGAACAATTCTGGTCTTGCTGCAGCCATGAAACCTCCCTGTTGCCTTCCAGTGGAAGATCAGAATTGTTAAAATGGTTTTTGTTCACTAAACTCAATCCTGCAAATATTTATATGCAATGAAAAAAAGAAAAGTAAAAAAAAAAAAAAAAAAAAAAAAAAAAAAAGTAAAAAAAAAAGTAATGGCTTAGGCCATCTTCTCTGGCTGCTGCTCGCCCCCAGCACTCTTGCTGCCACCTGAAGCCAGGGAGATTCCTCAAAATATATTTATGGGAGAAAAAAAAGGGAGATGGGTGAATGCTGCGGCTTGGGAGTGCTTGATTGCCATGGTAAATGTACAGCAGTGCTTGAGCAGGAGGCAGAAGTTGTGGGCACATCAATCACCCACACCAAAGCAGAGACAGCAAAGCTTGGGCTTGGGCTGGATTTCCATAGAGGATGGGAGGCACATCACTGGAAAATGTGGCACGCTTCTGGGTCCATGCAAAACCCTTCCCTTGTTATTAATTTTGGAAACCCCTTATTATGCTTTCATTAAATGATACCTCTCTTGAAATGCCCTTTCGTGCAGAAGACTGTGCGTGGTGTTCACAGCAGCCCTTAGTGCCACTTCAGGTGCAAACCCTGGGGCCTCCTACAACTTCTGGCAGGGGAAGGAAAAGAGCAAAGCCAGAGACAGGGAAGCTGTAATGATTTTACATGTTGAAGGCCAGGTGAAGGTGGATATTTGTGGTTCAATCCTCCTTTATTGAAATAAATGGCAGGTTTGCCACTGATGTCTGTGGAGTAGGTTTAGCCTCGGACTGCGACGCAGGCATGGAATTAGAGCAGTGCCTAACAGCACTAATTAGGGGTGGTTAATAGAAAAGTGAATCCCCGGCGGTACGGGAGGTTATTTAGCGGTGGCGCAATGTGGGATCATGCCTTCTGTTCCTGGGCTGCTCTCATCCTGCACTCGGTCTTGGGTCACGCTCCCGGCCTCCCAGAGATGCTTTTCTCCTGCGTAGGAAGGCAACACGCGAACGCATCCCTGATGGATGCGTTGTGGCTGGCTTAGAGCAGCCATGCGAGGGGGATTTTTCAAGCATGGTGACAGGGGAAAAAAGGCTTGTGCACTGAGCAGATATATCTTTGAAGACAGAACATGGGTCATGTCTAGGAATTTAGGGACTGTCATATGGGAACAGTTTACTGGGCTTTCGGGGTTTCTTTGCTATGGTCTTTCTTAGCAAGATAGATCCTCATCTGCTACCTATCACAAATATCTAATTGCACAGTAATGTACCACAGGGAGGTAGGTTTTTTTCTTGGTCTTGGCTCCTCATTTTGCTTTTTTCTCCTACCTGATAAACTTGCAGATAAACTTGCAGATATAATCTCTATTCCTATGTATGCTCCCACGCATAGATCAGTTTTTCGCATCACTCTAAAAGCATCTCACCTCCATGAATCGCCAAACACAATTTCACTCTTTCACTTTTAGCTCAGTGTGTACTATCATTGCACAAACGGAAAGAAAAAGTCACAAAGGTGGTTTTTTTTTTTTTTTTTTTTTTTTTTTTTTTTTTTTTTTTTTTTTTTTAAGGTTGTAAAGACAGAAGCTTTCAAAGAGGATTAGTATTATTGCTGGGAGGAAAACTCATCCCTGTGCAGCAAGACATTTGTTCAGCTTTGCAAGTCAGGCAAACCTGGGTTATGACTGGACATCAAAGCTGTGGTAAGCACTTGTTAAGCCTTGGCCAATTCTCCCACCCAGCCAAGAAAGCAGGGCAGCACAGCTGGGCTCTGCTTTGGTTTGGGTTAATAACACACATGACAGATGCTGAGATTCAGTGCTGTGGAGACAAGGGATGTTGGTCTGTGAAGTTCCTCTGTAACCCACCAGCTCCAACGATGACCTTTGTTTTTGAGGAATTTCTTTCTTTTGAATGTAATATTTCATAATTAAAGATTGGACTAGATGACTTTAGAGATCTTTTCCAAGCTGAATGATTCTATGGTTCTATGGCTCTATAATATGTGTGTTTACTCCTCCATGTATTTATTCCTACAATATAGCAGTCATTCATGAGTGTAGCATTATATAATTTATCATTTTCCTCACTTTTCTCTTACCAGATGCTGCTTTAGTGGCTGTTTCCATGGTTTGATTTTGTTTAACAAACACCTAAATATTCTCTGGTGGAGATGCAGATCACCTCGCAATGCATTTAAACCCGATAAAGGTTTTCCTCAGTTACATTTCACAGACCTCTTGGAAATTATCCATGGACCCCCATAGGTCTGCCAGCCACAGGTCAAAACCCACCTATTTATTTATTTCTGAAACACCATCCTTTACTGAATGGGTTGCTCTCCATGTTGCTTGTGCCTGCTACATGGGTCACAAGGCTGTTGCATGCTAACACTGCAGGCAAAAGCTTCATGAACAGACCCAACTTTACTTTGAAATCAGGTCCATAATTTGTCGCCCTCTGCAAGGCTCTTCTTGACCTCAGTGCCCTCGTGGTTGCTGGGAGCTAAAGAAATGGATTCAGAGTCCCACATGGTTCGATTTCTTCTTTGGTATTGCACTGAGGGTTTTCATCAGGATTTGGAAACTCTGAGTCTGGGCTGGTTTTCGCTGCATTAGCTCAGGACTATTGTCTCTCTGTGTACACATGGGGCCTGTTGCTCCCAGCAATGGAGAAGTCCTCCTTCATCCTAATGATCACCAAGGGAGAATGGGGCCCTGGTGTTGCAACAGCCCTAAATACTCAGGCCTGGAAATAAAGCTCTGTCTTGAAATAAGGCACACTTTCCTGTCTTCAGGACTAATAATTCAGAGCGCAATTATCTTAAAGATCTCATTCTCCAAACACTTATTCCCTCATTGTATTACTAATGTCATACTTGGCTCTATTTTCCTTCATTTTCAAACTCTCCTGCTCCCACTCCATGCTCCAAATACATCACAGCCCCTGCAATGCCGTGTTAAAGGACAGTGCTGTGTAGAGGAACCCATATTGTGCTTTTCAGCTATATCCCAGGTCATAAAGTCTGAACTAAAATACCCTGTTCCTCATACCTAACCTGCCCCTATACTTGGGGTAGCTCCAAAGGCAGCAGAGAAATACTTTTAGGTCTGATCAGCCCCATTCTGCTGAGGTGTTTGAATTAAAATTATAAATGACAATGCAGACGTTGCAATTCATTTTTAGGGTTCATCCTGGTTTTACACTACATCGGCATTAAGCTTAGCTCAATGCAGCAAACAAACAGATTTGGGTAAGATAAAATTGAAGCTGGAGTTCTCTCCCAGAGGATGTGTCCAATTCTTTTCAGAGATGTGTAAATGTTGGGAAAGAAAGTGGAAATAATGAACTACTATAAATAAAACCAACTCTTCCAATGTTTCCATCAGAGCCAGCCAAAGCCTGGAGGTGCGGGATAAGCCTTGAGAAAATCTAGCCTGGTCACTGGTATGTCGACATCCAGCATTCAGGGTGGACTGAAAAAGCCAGAGGGTGTTTGTTTGGTTTCTCTTTGTTATTTTATCAAAACAATAACAACAAGCAACTTTAAAACATTTTTTTTTTTCTTGGACCTAGAGTGTTTTTATACAACAATATTAAGGCAATGACAAGGCAAGAGGTATTGTAAGTCCTTTCATGGACAAGATGAAAACCCAAAATGTTCTTGAGAAAGTAAGGCTCCATCTGAAGTAAAGAGGACGCTAAATGAGGCTGGCACATCACTAGAGCAGGTGTGAAGAACAGATAAGGAACTGGGAGCCTGCCTCAGAAAGGGGCTGAAGGGGTGCTCAGCCCGGGGTGGCTGTCCCAGAAATGCCTTACAGATGGTCCAATCTGGCAAAGGACTTTAAAAACAAACAAACAACAATAACAACAATAACAAAAAACAGATAGCACTCTGGTGCACATAAAGCAGAGTGACTTGTGTCATATATGTGTCTGTTATCCCCTAGGCGTACCCCTTCTGCTGTACTTGGGGCTGGCAAAGCCTCAGCCACAGCGAACCGTCCAACTTCTGCGATCCAGCCTTCAAGGAAGACCTGGAAAGAGTTCAGCAGGGAGTGACGAGAGCTCTAGAAATTGTGATTTCTGCCACAAGAGAGCAAGCACCGAGCTCATGCCGTCTTGAGCAGGGAGGACCAAGGGGGAAGACATGATATTATAACTCAAATATTTTAGTGGAGTGGAAAGGAATAAACTGGTTTTGTGTCCACTGGGGAATGAAGCAAGAAATCACAGGCTTAATCTGCTGCAAAAGAGATTTGGGTTAAAGGTAGGGATGGTCTGACATGGGTTTTGGGGGGGTTGCCACCACTGCTTGGTGTGGAAGTAGCTGCATGGGGCACCTCTGCCCCACGGGAAGTGTTTGGAGTTTGGCACCAGCTGCACCACATGACCTCGCGAGCGAGCTCCCAGCTGCATTTTCTGAGAACTCGTAATAATGGCAAAATTACATGCTGACAGTGTAAGAGCTGGGATTATTTGCTTTAGGATTAATATAATTAGGCTAAGTATGAATCAGATGGTTCAGCTATTTGTAATGAGAACACACAGGAGAGATGTGATGTCCTTTCTGTGTTGGTGACACTTGTGCAAGGGCAGAAAGCAAAGCTGGCGGACACATTCCTCCCACCCCAGGGCAGGCAGGGCAGGCAGGTCTATGCCAAGGATTAGGCTTCATCTCTTTTAAGACCACTGGATAGTGCCAAGCTGAGTTTAGCTTGTGTAACCATAGCATTTCACTGTCATCTATTCACTGTCTTAATTAGCATCAATAAATGTTAACACTTGCTGGATTTATTAAGAAGCTTAGAGTGCCAGCTTAATTCAATGCTGACATATCGATGCGTTACATCTGAGATGCGATCCCTCCTAGAGCTGTCTATTTCAAGATCACAGGGGCTCTTTAACATCTTCTGCATCACACGAGGAACCTGAAATGTCAGAACCACCTGGGCTGGGACTGACACCCAGCCTGAGCTGGAGACATTCAAGTGATGAAGAGCCAAACAGATTCCTTAGGAGAGCACTGGTGAATGGCTACACTCCCAGCTCAAAACATACCTGGTTTCTGGCTGAAATGTTTTAACTCAGGCTGCTGGCTGTACCTGGGTTTCCCTTTACCTGATCTATTACAAAATATCAGCTAGGATAGGCCAGGAAGTTTCAGATGGGCAGGTATTTGTCACTGAGATCATTCCAGCCTTGGCCATGACTGCTTTTGGCCCCCCTGCTTCCAGGCCCTGGTTATAACAGAAAAACCATGGAGGCTTTTCTGGTGTTCCCTGTTTCTTCTTCAGGTAGCTGTCAAAAGGGGTTGCAATGCTGCAGACCCTTTCATAACATGTTCTGAGTAGGTTTTTGGAAGATTGTATTTGAAAGGACAAGCTCCCAGATCAAAAACAGCACTGGTTTGCTGGGAAACTCTGCCAGCATAACCAAAACCTTAATTGGTGTCTGCTGTAGAGAGATGGGGACACACAGGCATTTTTCTGACAAATGCATCATTTCTTCAAGGAGGAAAAATCCTACAGAAGTTTTCAAATCAGGATAGATTCTGAAAGTCCCCAAAGTGCATGTGTTTGGGGGGAATCTCATAAAATCACAGAATCATCTGGCTGGGCTTTGCTCCTGACATCAAACCCCTCTGAAATTCCCTGCTGGAGATGGGGACACGTGATCCCAATGCCCAGGCTGCGCTCGCTGAGCGATTTCGCAGAACACCCGTGTGACCCCTGGCTGCAGCAGTGTCATCTGTGGTCCATTATCAGGGATTTTGTACCAGCTGGGCAGCAGGAGCTCGTCTGAAATCCACCCCAGCTCAGGAGATGATGAGTTATTTAGCGACCGGTTGTGCTTGTCTTATAAAAGTAACAGCACTTTGTTCTGTGGCTATTAAGGTCCGATATTAAATGCATAAATATCCTAATAGGACTAAAGCAAGAGCTAGGAGGGCCTTTTATTTCTAATGAACTGAAAATTGTTGTGATCTCATTCACCCAGCCATGAAATCCACCGACTGACAGGGTCCCATTTCTGGGCAGCAGGGTTAAATGTGCTTCAGACAAAAGCCAGATTTTCCTTTCTTCTGCTTGCCATGGGCAGGATCAAAGGAGTGGGGAAATGGACATTAAAGCCCTTGTAATCAGGGCCACAGACTCCAACCCAGCATGGGCCAGCCCCCTTGCAGGCTCATGGAAATGCCACTGTGCATTTTTGCATGGGAAGCTTTGGGAGCAAACTGGGCAAGAAAATAAGGCCGGGGAGCAAGTGCTGCATAGAGCGAGCTCATCTGTCATCACCAGGAGCTTCTGCTTGGAAGGAACCTGGGAGCAAACAGCCCTCACACCTTTGATGCTTCCTCCCTCAGTTTAAAATAAAAGGAGGAAGGCTTTTAAAAGTGACTTAATGAGGCTGTAATATCTCTGGGACGCAGCAGATGGTGCTAGCATGGATAACCCTATGAGCAGAGCGTGGCTGAGTGATGGGCAAACAGATCTTGGGGGAGCAGGGAAAGCAGGCCATCCAGGTTGATGACAGTTCTTCACCAGGAAAACTTTTCTCATTCACCACATTTCTCTGCAACTGGGAAAACACTGCAGTGGTGGTGGCAGTGCTAGAAATCCATGAAATATGTGTGATAGACACCTCGAAGGATGGCAAGGCCAGTCCCCTTGCTTTGTTATGCAAACCACAGGACCTGGATAGCAGGTGAGGATGAAGGTGGCCTTCAGAGAAGCTGGCCAGTCATTTGTCCTCTGGCATTGTCTTGTTTTTGTGTTTCAGAATACGTTTTTCAAGCAACTCTCTCAAATGGTCTTGAAAGGGATGGAGAAGTAAAACTGCTGATGCTTCCCAAAAGACAGCAAACTGGTGATAGCTTGTTTTCCAAGCACATATGAATTCATTTTCTTTTCAAAATTTGCATTTATTTTTAACTGGATTAACATCCAGCTAATGTGGATGTCAACTACTTGGAATGCAATTTTGGGAATTACAGAGGAATTCAGCACCGCTGATATAAACCAAATGTGATGGTGTTGGAGAGCATCTGATATTTATCTACATGGGCTTGGTGTCATCAGTATGCTCTGCCTTTCTCCTACGTTAACTCTTAGGCAATCTGAGTGGAAATACTTCTACTATGGTTCCCGTATGACTAATAAGATAGTGTATTATCTGGCTTGGGGTTTTAAAGAAATAATAGGGAGTTTGTTACTCAGACTTTCCTTCTTCTAACAGGAATGGCCAATGACACTACATACATAAAGCACTTTTTTATTTGGTAGGCTATTATGTTTCATTTGTCACTGTTTCAATTACAAAGGTTATTGTAGTGCATTGCTTTGTAAAAGCACAAACACAAGGATAAGGATACTGTGCTTCTTCTGCATCTATTTGAATCAAGTTTGATGTAGTTCAGGCAAAATCTAAGACTTTATGGTGATTAGTCAGGAAAGGACTTAAACATCCTCAAGTCTGTACCCAGAAAGAGCATTTAAATACCTGCCTTATACCCTGCTTTAAGATTGTTTTCCTGGGCTCAGGCCACAGAGAAAAAAAATCATCCTTTCATATGGATGGGATCCAGTGGCCTTCTCTGTGTTGAAATCCTGCCTTCAGGAAACACAGACAGGGAAGAATCAAAGCAGAGAGGACGAGTTGTTCCTTAATCAAAATATTGTGTAACTGTGGTTCTGTCAATGGTTTGCTGTTTGGGTTTTGTAGATATGTAGGATGATTGGGAAGCTTCAAAGAAAGATGTCAACCAAATGTTTTTCAGAGTCACATGCAAGGCAGAAGGAAATGTGCTTCCTAAAGGTCCTACTGGCAGATGAACTTCTTTTTGCAATCATTAAAGTTGTTAAGTCCCCCCTCCCTGCACACACATGAAAGATGATAGGATTTGCATGCCAGCCAAAACCAGATTGGGAATCAGACCTCTCTCTTCGAAGGGAAGGGAAGAGACAGCTGAATCACTGGGGGAGAGCACAGCATGGACCTACTCATTGTGTAGGGTGGCTCCTTGTCCTCTGCTGCACCCTAACACCAGCTGGCACCTCTGTGCAGGGACCCACCGCAGAGGCAGGGCTGCCTGAGGAGCAAAACTGCCCAATTTTACATATGGTGAGCCCTACTTTAAAACTCCACCATAGAGCTGTCTTCTACATTGATGAAAATTAATTTGGGAATAGTGCCAGAGGCTTTTCACATCTCTTTTCCCCAGAGATGCGTTCACCTGACTGTATTTTCCCATCTTCAAAATTGTCCTTTATATCAGAGGGAGGCAAAATGAGTGATGAGTTTGGGCACATACACTGATAAGTTAGAGGGAAGATAAAATGATAATGGTTGGTTTTGGACTCACACCTCTGATACGTAGGATTTCTAGTAACTGTATCAAGTTGCTATCTTGGACAAAGTAGGAACAAGAATAAAGATTTGAGTAAACCTCCCACTTTCTCAGTTCAGACCAACCTTAACCTTATTTTATGGTCTTCAGGAATAGAGAAAGGTGATCTTTGGATGGACGCACTGGGAAAATGCCTTAGATTCATCATCCTCTTTATTGCTTGGTAATTTATGTTCAATAGCCTCCTTGGAATTGCAGACCCTTAGAGAGATACTGCTTCTGCATCACAGATCTGCTGAGCTGGGGTGGTGGCACTCTCTGCATGAGATCTGACATGGACTGCTTACTCTTATCTTGCAATTAGCAACTGAGCCATTCCCAATTAAATCCCATGAATGACTAGGGGGCATTAAAAAATCTTTTATCACTGGTTAATTCCATCATTTTTCAAAACAGAAACCCCACGTATTTTTTCAATAAGCACTTCTTCTCCTGACAGTGCTACATCTTTCACAAACACAGCAAGAATAACCTCTGGACTTCGCCTGCAGCATTGAAGTATGAAATTTTGAATTCCATGGGTCACTGTTTTTGCTGCAGCCAGATGTGGATAAAAGGCAGAGGGTGTTTTATTGTTGTTTTTTCAAGAAACAGAGAAAGGTTTGTACTGAGGTACACCCTCTATCCTAAAAACAAGTGGCTAACATGTGGCTTGAATATCACCAATTGCCATTTCAAAAGATGAACCTCAAGAAAAAATATTTTGAATTGAAATATTCTGTCTGCAGTTAATAAAGTACATTATGCCTTCAAATCACATTTGAGAAAACATACAGGAGAGCTACAACCTTGATGCCAAGCTGTGAATTAGGAATGCAACTGCTGGTGTAGTTGGTTCTGTCTTGGTGGCTTTGTTGGTTTCAATGAGTTGTGGTGAACATAAAGGAGAAATATAAAATGGCTGAGAAAAACAATATAACAAATCCTTCCTTTTGTTCCGAACAGATTGGGTTATTCATTGGAAATAAATTAACAGATGAATGCAACCCCTCTTTGCACTGATGGATGAGTCCCTGAAACCATTCATTACTGGTATACATTTTATGCAAACTCTTTTGGAGACTGAAGAGAGTTTAAAAAACTTCTTAGCTTAATTTCTCTGAAGTTCCTGTGTGACATAGATTTAAACCCTGTTTCTTGCCTGGGTAACTGGATGGTGAGTAACCAGGAAAGAACACCTCATTTCTGGAATTTTATGAGGAAGACTGTCTTCATGGTAAACTTCATTGGAAATCATCACTTGGAAATCTTGCCAGGGAATAATTGAAGCAATAAATAATGAATTGAGAAGTTCACTATCTATTTGCGAGTTTTATTTATTTGATTGTTTATTTATTTATTTACTTACTTTTTTTTGCTTGCCAGACGCACTAGTAGCCAGGTCGTGACAACCCACTGGTTTTACTGCTTTACCACTGATTTTACTGCAAGGATCACTACACTTTGAGGATGATGGATTTTTAAATGTCAGTAACTGTGAGTCCTGCACAGTCAGGTTTTTCCCTGTTGCAAGGGATAATTCTGTATAAAGTTTGATTTTTCCTTGTTTCCTTGTTGCTGCCTAAGTTGTCCTGGTCAATAAGACGAGGAGCACTGTGCAAACACACATCATAAAACTGCATGCTGGTTCTCAGAGACCAACAGCCAGACTTCTGGAGCTGCAGAATACTCCCCCATGACTTTATCTAAAATTCCTTTAGGTGACTTTATGAGCATTTAGAGACCATTACAGCAGCAATTTTGTAGTGTCGCCAGCTGCTGCATGGGAAAAATTGTTTTGGAAAAGGAAAAGAGAAATGTCCAGCTGTCCACTTGTAAGTGCTGAGAGCACCCATCTCTTCTCCGAACTGTGGGCTCCCTTTGCTTGTGCCTTTCCACCTGTGTGCATTGCACACAGAGCTTCAGTGCTCCAGAAGCCAGTTTGACTCAGAGATTTAACAGGAAATGATCTGGCTGGGGAAGGATGGATCATTTTTTGTCCCCCCTGCATGAAAACAAGGTCAGATTAGTGTTAGAGCAGAGTACAGACAAGCATGGCATCACTGCAGCTGCCTGCGGGGACACAGCTAACATGTGGCTCTGCTCATTGTGGGCAGAGGCAGGTACAGGAGCTCCTTCTTTCTCCTCCCTGGACCACAGGCTGGGATCACCTTTTTGGACTTACCATCAGGTGTGCTGTACAGCTGGTCCTGCTCCAGACAAAGCCTTCAGTGCAGAAACTGTACCACAAAGGATCATGGAAACTCAGCCCCAGCCCCAGTGGTTAAATGTTCTCAATAACTGAAACACTTTGAGGAGCAGATATTTTCATCCCGTTCTAATTTGCAGTTGGGACCTAGGGCAATTTTTGTTCCTAAAACTTTGGAGTCACTTCAACATTATCAGCCACAGAACAACTGCTCGTGTTCTTGCTCCAGTCATTTGAAGTCTCCCTGTGAAACAGCTGGCCTCTGATGTGTGAGATACCTGCTTCCCACTATTTGGCTTCCAACAGCAAGAAGATGACTTACGGCCATGAACTATCCCTTAATTTAACACATCAAAACCGAGCAAAAATAAACAAAGCAGAGTGAAGAACACATGTAGATCATGAACTCACATTCTGCACCTTGCACTTTTGCCCAGAGCACATGTTTTTGCAGCTTATCTCCCTAGGTATCTGTGATGGTGCCTTCTCATGTGTTTGTTTTCTTTGTGTGGGGATACTTGGCAAGAAACTGCTTCTATGGGAGAAAAAGCAGTTTCTGCTTCTCTGTGGCCATGGACCAAACAAAGACCATAACTGGACACTAAACCACAGGCTTGCTGCAAAACCTGTCAGGGTAAGTGAAATAGCTTGCACTGATCTCAGTAGGTTTTGAGGAAGGTTCTGTCCAGGTTGTTTTGTCCTTTTTTTATTTTTTTATTATTATTTTTTTTCTATGTTTCCCACCTTCATTTAATTCACATTTGGCTTTCGTGTCTTTTGTAATCTCAGGAAGCACTTCTGCAGTCCCAAAATGTAATTTTATTTCACAGCAGCAACAGAAAACAGACTTGGTGAGGCTCAGCTTCAAATGAAATACAACAGCCTATAACATCTCCTGGAAACTTTTTGACTCATATCTAAATTCACTTAAACTCTTCTTGAAACCTGAATAAATGGCAGTTGAAACGAAAATTAAGGAAATCAGTGCCAATTATTGCTGCTGGCCAGAGAACATACTACTTCCCCGGTTGATGCTGGATTTGTTCTATGGCTGGCAGACATCTGAGCAGCCACGTCCTCACTAGGCTCAAGCATCCAAGTCTTCATCTTGGTTTGCAGAGCCCCAACACCTGCTCAGAAACTCATCTGTTGTCAGCAGAGATCTGCCCACATGGATCTTATCTATATAAAAACGTGCTTATGACTGAGAAGGTGTTAAAGGCAGCACATTCCTGCTGCTGATAGTGAATAAAAATAAGCCTTTTGTGCATGGCTTCACCGCCTCGAGATGAATGCAGAAAGAAAGGGTGAAATCCAAAGCTGATAGCTGGTCAGAGATTCAGTTTGGTGAGGGTTAAGATCAAGTCTCACAGACTCAGGAAGAAGAAAGGCCCCAAGTGTCCTCGAAATTTCCATATGACATTTAGGTATCAATAACATCATTGTTCAGGAGCAAGAGCTCATTTTCTAAGAAAGGCTGCTCGTTCTGCATTCCCTGCAGCCGAGGATGCCAGGCTGCTGCTTGGCAAGAAGCTTGTTAGTTCATTTAAGAAATGCTCAAATTAAATGTGGTATAAATCAACACCATTTCACTCACATTAGGACACACCAGTGTAATCCTGCCAAGGACAGTAACCTGAAAATATTTAATGATGTCAAATTTTCAAAGGAAAAATTTCCATGTGCGGAATTTTTGAAAGGTTTTTGGTGTTTCTGCAGTTTATTTTTCTTTTGAAAAATCCATCATTTGCCATCTTTTTTTTTTTTTTTTTTTAAAAAAAAAAAAAAAGGATTATCTGTTAATCTTACCCTGTTACAAAATATATTCATAATCCTCATGGCAGTTACTTAGCAAGTCTTAAACCTGTCATTAAAATACCTCCTCTTGTTACTACAATCAGCAGCCTTAATCCACTCCGAGCCTCTAATTTTTTTTTTCTTTTCCCACTTTGTTCCCAAATGGCTTAAACCAAGGTATGACAGGTAGCAAACAATCCCCAATCTAATTACTTAGAAGAAACAAATGAAGGGAAGGAGCATGTTTGTGTGGCAGATTCCTGAGAGTTTGGAAACTAGAGGGCATAGGAATGTGCCTGGGGAAAATTTTAAACCCACTCCAAATCTGTGGGTTTGAAAAGTGGTGAATTTAGTCCCTGGGGGGCACTGATGGGGAGCAGTGGTGCCAAAAGAGGGGGTGGCCACGAGCAGCTCCAGACGTGCAGCACCAGCCCCGGGGTGGGGACAATTCGCGTGGTCCTCCATGGGAGGATGCTCATGGGCTGGATCCAGCACAACAAACACCGAGCTTTACCTGGGAAGTGTTTGGCAGCCTGGTGAAGCTTGGCAGCACCCTAATGGCTCTGAGCATCAGATTCCCTGTGAAATCCCAGCCCAGGAAGCTGTGGGTGCGTGCTGGTGAGTAGGAGGATGAGCGATGGGAAGCAGAAAGGACTATGTTGCTGGAGAAAGGTGTGTAAGTATTGGGAATAAAAGGCTGGTACCAGGATGCTGCTGATTCATAGGGAAAAAAAAAAAAAAAAAAAAAAAGACTGAAAAAGACAAGGAGAAGAAATGCAGTATCTTGGCATTACAGTTTGCCAGGAGGGGGAGGAATAAGGCGTCAGTGCTTCAATGGGACACAACACCAAGCACAGGTTAAACACATCAGGCAGATCCCACTCACTTGAAGCTCAGAGCTTATTCAGGACCCTACCCCATACCAAAAGAGCATCTCCAGAGAGGGGTATCCATAACAGCTCACTGCATGTGCCCTCTGTGAAGGTTTGGAGGGGCAAACAAGAGCTCACTTTCATGCTCCCTGAAGACCTTGGGCTGTCCTGGGAGCTCCTGAGTAAACACTGTGCTGATGTGAAATCAGATATCGTCTGTACAAAACCCTTCAGAAGATAATTAGGCTGAACTGGGATTTTTAAAAGGCATTAAGTCCATGAACTTTTCAATCTTAACCAATGCCACCATGACCGCATTGGGAATAAGGCACTGTGGCCCTTCTTGGAGATCATGTGTTAAAGTTGTCTTGTTAGCAGGGAGACACTAATGTAATAAAGGAAAGCTTTGTGGCCTGGAACAGCTGGGCTTTTCTAGCTGCTTGCCTAAATGTGGGTGATTAATGACCAAAATGCATCCTTGCTGAATGGCATTGAGAGCCTGGTCTGGAGGTATTTCATGGCATTTTCCTTTTCCCATTTTTGTAAGAGATTTATTGGAAACAAAGATCCATTGATGTAAAGTCATTACAGATACGCAAAGTGAATATTGTATTACTGCCTATCTGATGGGTGACAATAATCTTACATTGTTGTTGCATATTTTTTGCTTTAGGACCTAAAGATACTCAAAAAAACAAACAAACCCACCAACAACAAAAAAAAAAACCACTTGGTACTATTGAGACTGGAGCAACTCAAAAATTTTAATAAGATTTGTTGTCATTGTTGTTGGAAAATACCGCTTCATCCAAACCAAAATGTCTCACAGTGAAATAGTCCCATTAATAATATTTCCATGGGAAAGTTTTCAGAGTTTCTGGGGTCAATTTATAAGTGGAGAAGGATCTAAATAAGAACCCTGATCTTCTCAATCTGAAAACAGATGTTTCAATGGCAACAATAACATCAACAACAACAACAAAAAACATTTGGGGGTTTGAAAAGTTTGGTTCTTGTTCCACACCAGAATGAAAACATATTTCCAGACCTCAGAAACCTTCGTGGAAGTGCACTGCTTATTTCTGGCTGCCTCTGCCAGAAACTTCATGGCCTGTTGGAGACAGCTTTGGTATGTGGGCCCTTGGCTGTTCTGGCCACACTGTGGCCACCTGCCCCACTCTTGGACTTTGATAGGGATGTCACCCATCCTTCATCCTTTGCTGCTCTTTGCATGCCTCCCCTGCTTTTCCAGAAGCCTCAAGAAAAGCAGAATAGCTGCCTGAAGTCTCACATTACTTTTCTTCGCCCATGGAAATGTTCAAAGTTGTTCACAAAGAAGAACAATAATAATAAAGTCTCCTTTGGGCCACAGAGCAGCCATCTGGGAAAGGTGCAATGTTCTGGTAGCATGGGAAGTGAGACTCCATCACCCTAAAAAGCACAGAGTAGGTTTATAATCTGGTTATCAGGAGTGCATGGGAAAGCTGAACTCAAAGGCTAGAAGACTGCAAGAGATGCTAGATGATTTTCTTTGCAAAAGAGGTATTGCTCTGACCAGAGAAGGTAAACCTTTTATTTACTCAACTATCTCACTTCCAGGCACTTTTTTTTTCCCCTCAGCCAACATGTTGGCTTTTGTCATTCATCAGGCCCCGGGATTGTTTTCCCTAACATCCCCTTAAGAAGGATGTATTTTTCAAAATACTGCCATTCCATTCACTGAAACAGAGTTTGATGTGGCTACTTCAAATCAAAACCATGAGCTTTCCTCTCCTCACACCCACCGACTTAAAACCTGCCCCCGACACCAGTGGTTCAGAACTATCCAAATAAAGTAGTTGCTTTAAGGACTGTTTGCTTTTCCTCTCAGACTCCTTCTCCCGACGTTATATTGTTTGTGGAAAAAGAGTTCTCTGGGTGGGTCACTTAGTTGGCGTGGTTAAGAAGCTGTATTTGAAGTCTGTTTCTGTGCAGAAGGAAAACATGTCAAAACGGCCTTGGAAATACAGTTTACTTCTTTTCCCTCTGTGTCAGGATGTTACCTTTTTCCCTACATGAAACAGCTCTTTCCCATGAAAAATAGCATCGTGAGGACATTTGCTGAGTGGCTCCAAAATGCAGTGAACATAACCCTCTTTTCATAGTGGGAAAACAAATTACTTCTTGAATAAAGCCGCCTCAAACTCTACTTGAGCACCTACTCCTGAATATCTTTATACCAAGGAAACACGCTTAATTATTCCTGAGTAATTTTGCTTGCTGGACTGCAATCCCTCAAATTAATGCTATGTGGGATTTTGTTGATGATGTCGTTTTTTCATTTGAAATGATGCCAAAGAGCAGGTTCCCCTCTTCCATCTACCCCCTTCCCCCACCTCCACCTTTGAATTTAAAGCAGATTCTCTGTTCCTTACATAAACACTCCTCCAAGATACTTTTACAGAGTGGCATGTGCACCATGAGCCAGAAATGGCATTAATGCATTTTTCTTCTGCAGCCTTGGCATGACGTGCATCTAATGTGGATGTCTGTTGCCTCGGAGAATGCTCTGTTTTATATTCTTGCATCTGATTTTGTGCAGCTGGGAAGCCACGTTTCGCAGGTGGTTGGTAAGCTTATTAGATTATTCATAACTGGTTTTATTTCTCTTCTTTCATTTTTTTTTTTTAAGTAATTAAAAACATGTGTCAAAGGAGGCCCGTGATGATTAGAAGCACTGCTGACATCTATTTCCCGGTTACCTTTTGCTGTTTTCACTCGCGTTATACAGAGCCTGGTGCTGGTACTCATACAAGTGTGCCACTTACTGCTGTGGACATGGCTCTGAGCCCACATCAGCCAAGCTAGCAAGAAATACGTGCTATTCCTGTTGGAAATTATAGTTTGTTTTTTTTTTTTTTTTTTTTTTTTTTTTAAGAGGAAGAAAACTATATTTATTGGTAGTTTATCAGGTATTTACTTGGTGAGAAACTTCTGCTGGCAAAGAGCAGCAATCACAGTAATAATTACGATAATGATGATGAATGTTTGGAGTCATTTTTTTCTGTTGATCCAAAGCAGCGACAAATTCTGGGCATGGAGCAATTCATCTGACGAAGAGCTCCCGCTATGTAGTAGTCTTGAAACAGGCACATACAAGAAGAAGGGTAAAAGTACTGAAAGAGTCACTGATGGGGTGAAGTTTTGCCAGCAAAAGAGGTCAGCTCCAGACCCCAGTAACATGAATTCCTGGCTGAAATTCAGGCCAGACTACTGGGGTGCAACACACAGCTCTGCAAACCTCCACTGGGATGGTCCCGGCCATGTGTGATCCAGATACCAGCTCTGCCTCTCCTCCAGAGGAGGACTCCGGTAGCTCACATGTGGCCTGTTCAGCTTCTGCTTCCCAGAGGAGTCGAGGCTGACTTTTCAGAGGTGTTGATCTTCGACTGGCTCAAAGTCAGGCTGTGCGTTAGCCTTTTAGATAGTCAGACCCTCAAAAGCTGAGCTGGATTTTATAGAACAATTTCTAGGAATGGAAAGTACTTCACTGATGTATGTCATCAACATGTTTTTAAGTCCTTTTGTTTATAAAAAATAAAATGTATATGTTCTGAAAACTGGATTTTTAAAGGATTCATGCACGCAGAGGGAGTAGGAGGGGGACTAAGATTATTATCAGGAACAGTGGTGGTGACAGGTGGCACCCACACTGTTGTGGATATACTGCTTTGGCAGAGGCATAGGCACTTCGTAGTCTTCAAAACTTCTGAACTCCTGTCTTCAGGACAGGCTTTAGGCAAGAATCCACAAACCCTTGTGCAGGGGATGATCCAGGACACATATCAGCTGTGGCAATGGGACCTCCTTGCCTTCCTGGGGCACAGAAGCCGCCACTTGCTTGTCTAATCTTGCAGGCCTGAGCAGAGGCACTCTCCAGCTGGTGACCCTGCCCCAAGCATCACCCAGCCACAGAGCAGTGCATACGCTGCTCCAGCAGGAAGATTTGGCTTCTTCTTCCTTGCTGTGGCTAAGTGACAACTGCCTTTCCCTGCCGGATCCCAGTGTCTCCACGACAGGCCAGTAACCCCCTCCTTTTCCCCAGCTCTTCTACTGCTAAATAAGTCAGATGATGAAAAGCTTTGTTTTGAAATGTTCCTGGCTTATTTGTGCCCTTCACGCACCGCAGTTTTCTGCATTGTCTCCTTCTCCGCCTTCAGGTCATTTCTTATACACAGGAAACGAGAACAGGATGGCGAAGCTTGCATGAAATATCTCTTCTTGCCTGGGAGAAAACACAGCCTGCTGACTCAGGCTATGCACACAAACAGTCCAAACACTGCAAAATATATAACCCCAGCTGCGCACGTTCCCACGTGGACCATCTGCCACGCCGCGTTTGCACAATCAGACATCACCCACCTTGAAGATCTTCAAAAATGTCAGGGAAAAAAAGACTTGAAAAATGTTTGGGAAGGCAGAGGGTGGCTGAGGTTGAGCACACAGTTACACCTAGCCTCACCCTAGCAAAAGTCGGAGTTGCAAAATGTGCTGCCTGCGTGGCAAATGTCCCTTTCGTCACATCTGGTGGGTACGCAGGCACCGGTGGAGACTGCCACGAGCTGTGCTCCTCAGTGACCTTTCCCTCGCAGCCGGATATGAACTTCTTCGCTTCATCCTGACATCTGCGAGCAATCTGAGGCGGCTCCGTGCCACACGGCTTGGTTTTGAAACGTTTCGGTGAGGAACGCTCGCATGGGATGAGCCGAGCGATGTTTTCCAGTTTGCCCACAGGTCTCACCTCTGGTTCCAATCACTTAGTGGAAACCAAAAGTATGTCTATTATGTCGGGAAAGGCGGATGGATGATCAGAAGGGAAGCCAGATTTACTCAGCTATTCCCCTTCTATCCCCTCCCAGGGCTCTTCAAACTTGTCCAAATTCCTACTTTTCAAGTGAGAAGCTGCTGGGAGGGCTTCTTTAAGTAGCCATGGAAACACCTAAGGAAAAGGAGCAGCCTAACAGCTGACTTACATGGAAGTGAGGCAACAAATCTGGCTTTCATCAGGGCAATCTGGAGTCATTCTGGAATTTTATTTTGCAAACACCAGTTCTCTTGCCCCAGAGTTACCTGCTTTCCCAGCTGAAGGTCTGGTCCTGCTTTTCCACTTGTGGGCTGGGCATTTGGAGACATTTCCTGGAGCCTGAGGAGAGGAGGACAGCACAAAGGGCTGTCTGCGATGGCCCACATAGCCCATGGAGGCCACTGGCAGTGTCACTCCTAAGAACAAGCTTTGTTGGCTTAATCAAGGCCAGATTTCCTGGCAGGGCTGGAATCCTGCAGACAGCACATCCAGTCTGCCCGGATGCATCCCATCCGGCGTATGCTATCCCCATCCATACCCTGCCCGCCTCTACCACCAGTAATGATGCTCCAGTTGATACCGGGAATAAAACTCTGATTAACCTCAGTGAGATCAGACTTCCTTCTGCTCTGAGCAATTTTGAAAATTCCTCCGTGGTCGTCTCACCTCCTTGGTCCGGGGGTTCCCCACACAATGCTGTTGCCTCCTTTGCCTGCACAGGAGGTGGAGGTGATTTTCAGCCCTCCCAGCTGCACCACACCAACTTTTCCTGGAGCACGAAGCTGCCCCAAGGTTTTGCTGCAGCCTTGACCTCCTGGAAGCTGTTGGGCAGACCGCATGTTCCTCTCGTGTTTCAGTCATAGGTTGCTTGTCTTTTGCAACTTGAGCTCAACTTGAGTGGTAGAAAACACAGGAAAAAAAACTTTCTCTTCCATTCTCCACCCATCTTCCTCGTGGGCACTGATGCTCACCCACATGTCCCAAGTGCTTTCTCTGCTCTGTTTTCATGGAGACTTGCTCCTTGGAATGTACATGCCTTTGAGGTAATGGCAGAGCAGCTCTGAGAGATGAATCCTGCTCTCTGTTGCCGGCTTTGTGGCTAGCTTGGCAGACCATGGGAGTGGGTTTTGCAACTTGAACTCTGCAGCCTTTTTATGTCGCTGCCTGAGCTGACACCTTTCCTTTGAAATGGAGAAGGTGGCAAGTGATTCTTATCCAGTATCTTGAGCCTTAATCCAACTTTTGCAAGCGATTTAGGATTTTTGTGGGCAGTTTCTTATTTTTAATCCCTCCCCTGACCCACTTTGCTGCTGTGCTTGGATAAATAATTTCTGCAGGGTAGGAATAGCAGCCAAAGTAAGTAGCTTAATGTCTTTTCTCAGTGAAAAATCATCAAAAATATAAATCTCAGATTCACTTCAGCAGTAAATTCAAACTATCACAAACAAAAACTGCATAAAAAGCCTGGCTCCAAAGTGGTTAGTACCTTCCTGCGTTACTTATGCTCATGCAATATACAGTTGTGCTTTCAGCTGGAGTACAAAGGCAAAGCTGGTGTTAAATCTGAAAGCGGTTTTCACTCAAACTTCACCCAGTGGCCTCATCAGTCTCGTATGATCAATTTGTCCCATGTTGTCCTTGTAGAGCTGAATGCAAAAGGCAGTGATAGAAGATGCCACATCACATTATTTTCTGGGGGAATCCTGGAAGTGAATGGAGATGTTACTGCCTGCTAATCCAGGCAGTTTGCAGAGCAGAGGCTGCAATATCTCAGCATTTACTTTTGAAGCCCAGAGACACCTAACCTCCACTGAGCAGAGTGAGATGGGATTCCTCTCCCAGTGCACAACATCTCCTCCTGCAGCTAAACATCCCAGCACCTTCTTACCTAAGGCTTTAGCAAAGAGAAAACCAACAGGATCTGGCCCTATCTGAAATGGCACTACGTATAGAGGCACTCTATACTTTCCTTCCCCCTTTTTTTTTTTTTTTTTTTTTTTTTTTTTCCTGTGACTGTTAGAACTGGTCACCAGATACTCTAATCCCCCACTGCCATTACCTGATCGTTTCTGCACACGCTGCCAGGACTCCAAAGTTCCTCATCTGTAGATCTTAAGAAGCCTGAAGTTATGTCTTTCTTTGCTGGCTCCAGATAATCAGGTAAAGCTTTGTCCATGCCCCAAGGACTCATAATAAAATAAACAGAGAAATTCAGATAAGCTGGAGGAGAAACATAACCTCAAACTCATGTTTGGTTAATGTAAACAACGCCGACATTTTCACTTGTCATTACATTTCATCTGAGTCACTGTGTTGTCCTACCTTGCCTGTATGACACTAAAAACAATTATGGTATTTTTTAGTACCTTAAGCCAATCTGGTAAGGCAATTTCATTTCTTCTCATCCACACCTGTGGTTAAACAACCCTCCTCCATAATGGAAAAGACTGTGAAACACTTACTCATCTGCCCCAATAAAAGCCTTTCTGGGGATGAAAGGGAAAAGGGGAGAGTAATGTTTTCCAGCACTCACCAGATCAATTAACTAGAATTTCATATGAAATTTTAATTCATCATATAATTTTAATCCTAGAGACCTGATCCAGGTAGGATGGTGCTCGTGGGTCATAGATCACGCACACACCAAATGCTGCTCAGAACAACAACCACACAGAATTTACTACGGGTTACTTTGCCCTTACCTATTTCTTGCATCCACTTATTGACATATGGGTATACTGATATATCTACATATATATATTGCAAATCCCCTCGAGCATCATCTGCCCACCACCTCGGTGCTCCCAGAATGCCAGCAGAGAGAAACCACTTGAGGGGCCCTCCATGTCATCTTGAACAGGGTCCTTTGGGTTTATCCTTTGGGTTTGGCACCCCCTCCACGGGGTCCCGTGCATTTGGGCCCCTCAAGAGTTAGGATTTTACAGGTCCTTGGGTGAAGAGGATGCCTGGTGAGCACCAGGCAGGTGCAGAGCGGGGTGGGCTCCGGCCCGGGGCCAGCCCTCCTCCTTCCCACGGCTGCGTGCTCACTGCTCCATCAGCACAGATTTATTACCGTGCTCGATTTGTAGGAATAAAAGAGCCAGATAAGAAATATGTTTTTAATACTAATGTCACCAATGAATGCTGAGGATCTTGATATCAGCCATTAAGTAAAAGCAGGGGTGGAATGAGCATCATTTGTCTGTTGCCAGCTTCTCTCAACTGGCTTTCATTTAGATGAGGAAAAAAAACAACACATCATTGCTATCCAGGTAATAGTGAAATATATTTGTTGTCAGTAACAGGTCAAAATGCAGAGATACATTATTCTCAGCAAGCTGACTTCACATTTTCTGAGCTAAATGCTGGATCCTTTTCCTCAATTATTCACATATGTTTTCTGGTTTAATAATAACCCACATGCTGTCTCCTAAAGAAAGCTTGCAATTTACAGGCTTCATGATCTTCAACCAGAACACACGCATCTGCTCGGCCATTGCTGGTTCCAGAGGCTGAGCCAGTGAACCACAGAGATGACATTAAGAAAGGTGCCAGTATGAAGAGCATCCTGATAAAATATATGTAAAAAATAATAATAAAAAGAGTTTGCAAGTGAGAAGAGTTGTAATGTCACAGCTTCAGCAGAAAGACTTAAGTAAGAAATAAAGCAAGCCTGATGGTCACAGTGTAATAGCTAACTGATGTTTTCCCCCAGCACAAAAACACTCCATCATTCAGCATGTTTGGAGGCGTCTGCCACTGTGTTCCTGCACAACGTACTGCATTCCACTGTGAAATAGCATGTATGTAACCTTACATGACAAACGGCCATGCTTGCTGCTTAGCAAGTGCTCGGAGACTTTGATGTAGAGTTTTGTTTGGTGCACGGCATGTGACAGCAGCATTGCTTGGGTAAACAAGTATGTGCTCTGGTCTGAACAAACACGTCGCTTCTGTTGTGAGTGCTGGAGCTGCATGGCAGATGTCTATCTTTCCTTCTTGTTCTCCTTCTTTCTTCCACCCTCTGCTTCAGCCCTTCTGCAAAGCAGATTACCCTTCTGCCCACATAGATTTGGACTGTTTTTCTATCAGCTCGGTTGATGCGTTTTCTTACCCCTTGAATTCCGTGTGGGTGCAAGAGTTCGTTCACCTTCAGAACAGCAAAGGAAAAACTGAAACATGAGCTTGCCTGGGGTAATGCTTCCTTGTACACTGCTGCAGAGTCACCACACAAACAGCAATCAGAGCCACGGTCAGCTCCTGCAGCTGGTTTGTAACAGAGGTGCAGTGGGGTCTGTTACCCCATCTTATAAAGCATAATGCGCCTAAGGGTGAAGTTTGTCTAGGAGAAAGGGAGTTCAGTTACAGTAGATGTGCATGGAAGCAGAAAAGTTGTAAAGTCTCCTCTTCATGTCATTGTTCACCTCCTGTTTTCAGCTCGCTGGCAGCAGGAAGGTGCCAGCTCAGGAGACACCTCTGTGATGGGTGACGTGCTCGATGGTGTTACAAATCTCCTTGTAAGGCTTTGGATCCAAAAACCCAGGCTGTTCACTGGTGGGGGTTTCGGTTTCTGATAGAAAAAACAAACGTTTTGAAAACACAGATGGAGTTCATGTAACCAAACCCCACGTCCTCCCTGGAAAAAAGTTCACTGGGAGATTTTTGAGCAGCACCAAATACACTTCCAGCCACAATGGCTGAGCGATCCCCCAAAGATGAAAGACCAAGGAGCTTTGGGTTCCCCTCCTGTGCATCACCTCTTGGAGAAGCCTGGGCAGTCAGGCATTAAACAGTGTCCTGCCCACACTCTCCAAGTGATCACTTTCAAGTGTAACTCAGTAAAACCTCATATGATTTCCATATGTCCAGCTGCCGGAATATTTTGCAACTGATTCATGATGGAAAAAAAAAAAAAAAAAAAAAAAAAAAGCTTATAAACACATTATCTTGACAGGAGCAATTCTTGAAGTAGTAGGACATACAATAGCGGAGACTTTGAAAGGAGGTCATTATTATCCAGTAGCGTTTTTCACTGGATGCCTATGAAATTTAAATCTATGAGTCACATCCTTTGAAAAGAAAGCATGAAAAGTGCCCTGTAGGACAGGTGAGCTCCTCCCCGAGCCTCCCCATGACTATTTAGCTCCGGAGCTGTTTGCAGCCCTGCCAGCAAGGCTATTAGCTGAACAAGCCACAGATCCTGATGCCTTGGCTGGGAAAGAAAATGATCCAAGCTTCGCCATATGGGTTTTGCTACAGCTGTGGCCACAAGTGCTGACTCCTTTGCTGGAGGACGCGGAGAGGCCAGATGGAAAGAAAAGCAACACCGCCACTGCTGCCCACAAAACCGGATGGTTCAAGGCAGCCGGCGGTGAAATGGCACACATATTTCTGACAGCATGTAACTGGCCGTGGGAGCACGGCTCTGGGGGTAATGCAGCACTTAGGAGCTTCCAGGGTTGTGCACAGGATGCAGAAGCCTCAAGGTCTGCCATTCTGGGCCTCCCGGCTGTTCGCTGCTAGGCTGGAAGCTGTTTATTTAATGTGAGGACATCTCCATCCTATGTGCTAGGACTGGTTTTGATGCTTAGGATTCTCTCTTTATTTATTTTTTTAATACTTCAAAATAATGACCTGTTTCTGGGTGAGCACCATGAGACTCTGTAGGACCTGTTTTCTGGAGAAGGCTGAACACAAGTTCCTCTGCAAACCCCTGCTTGGCAGAGATGCTCACCTCTCCCAGGCAATACATTTCAAAAGTAACCATTGTGCCCAGCCTGGAATTATCCACAAATAAAAATCCTAGCATTACATATAACTTCAAAGCAGACCCAATCCTGAATGACTGATCTAGCTGAAAATCCTGTACACCCACCCAAGTAGGGTAGACAGGTTTCAGCTGTGTCCTGCAGATTTCTTGGCTTCCCATAAAGAAATTTTGTTACTGCTTAAGTTGGCGAATCCATGAAAAGACCATCCTTTACATCTGTCCATATATTTGCTTCCCATCTTATGGAATTGCCTATTTTAGACAGGGAATTCGAAAGATAACTATAGCTAGTGGGAAATAATACTACATTAACTGCCCCAAATATCTGAGAGGTGCCTGGCAGGTTGTGTGTTTTCAGCTTGATGGCTGGTTCAGCTCTTTGTGAATTTGTAGTAAATCAGCACTTCATAATAAGAACAAATGTTTCATTCTCACTTAAAAATTACTACAGTTAGAAGCTTGTAATGTGTAGTTTTCATGCAGGGGTTACATGACGGGAACTTAAATCTGTTCCATTTTCATCTGTAATTTAAAACGTGTCATTTTGATCGATGAATTAGTAAAGGAACCCAGGATAATTTTGAAACTACCAGCTTAGGAAAGTTGCCTGACCTTGCAAATAACCTTTTCAGTTTAGAAGCCTTTAATAGCTTAACTATTAGCTAATCTCCTGGGAAACTTTTTCCCTGGGCAAAACTAGTATGGAAATATAACACCAGTAATAAGGTTTCCATCTTTCTTCTATCTTGATCTTTTTAATTAATTGCCACTCAGTAAAAACATAGACTGGGAGGCAGGGGATAAAAATCTTTTCAAGGGGAGGGCAGGAGTTAACTGCAGACTGTTTCTATCCTTTACCTGCCCTTCTTGCATAGATTCATTAGGTGCTGAAAGATATTAGCAATTGTTAAGGTACAACTGCTGCTTGATTGTTTGACGCTTTTGGCTGAAAGCTGTGAAATCGATCATTTTGTTATGGAAAAAAGCCGCACAGTGCCTACCAGAAGCAAACATTTTAAAGACTTTGTAGAGCACCTCAGCATGCCCCTGGGAGCTTTTGTCTTTTGTGTTACAATCGTGTTGGTGCTGGTTCTTGGGTCTTGTGGGTTATTTCTGGAAAAGTGTTTTTTTTTTTTTTTACGGGCCACCAAGGACTGCAAATATTTGATTTGCCAGAAGAAAAGCAAAGAACAAAGAGTGAAGAGGACAAGGTGGAAGTTCAAGGCCCAGGTGACACGTGGACTAGCATCTAGTTCAAAACAGGCCTTAAGTTCCTGAGCATCCTAGCATCCTATTTAGTTTATTTTCCCAAAGTTTCGATTTTACACATTTTATCTGGCCCTCTAAAAGATGTACTACATTGAATTGTTGGGTGGTTCTCCCTATCTCCTTACCCAGTGGAGGAAGGGGTTCAGGGTTATCATTTTGCTTTATGTGCATCTTTTTCCATGCTGTCTGGGGAATAAATAAATAAATAAATAAATAAATTTTCTAGGCCAGCATGGTGATACTCTTGCATTGCTTTAGCTCTGCCAGCCCAGCTCCAGACTCAGCTGACCCTCTTTCCAGTAAAGACAGGGGCACCACCGTGCCAAGCACCCAGGGAAGACTTAGATATTTGTAGTGCTTCAGGTGCTGCTTTCCTCACTCTCTTTCACACTATTAACCTTATTATCTGTTGCTCTTCCAGTAAAAAACTAGAGGCAAATAACTGAAATGAAAGCTCCTTTCAAACCACAAATAGGAATACTTCTGTTTTTAAAAAAGTTGTGGGTGTGTTTTTGTTGTTGTTGTTGTTGGTTTTTTTTGTTTGTTTTTTTGTTTTGTTTTGTGTGTGTGTGTCTGTGTGTGTGTAGTTTTGGGGAGTGCATGGCTTGAAGAGCTCAGTGAAATCTTCACTTGCAAGCACCTTTTGCTGGGATAAGGATCATCAACCAGACAGGTTGAAGGCACAATTTATGTAGCTATAACACGTCTCCTGGATGAAGTCCTAGGGTTTTGGTGCAAGTGAACACAGCCAAGGGTCTTCCCTCAGGCTTATCTTTAACACCTAAAATTTACTCTGCAGGTCTGTGCTTCAAGCTTTTTGGCTACGTGAGTGAGGGTAGGCCCCTATCTCCATGCCAGTGACACAGTCAGCATCTGCTCTGGCACCATGTGTCTATGCTATTGATCTCCAGCCACCTCTATCCCTGCTGAGACTGTGCAGACACGCACTGCATGTGATTGACTGCGCGCGGGGTCCTGCTCTGTGGGCTCTGTTTTTACTGAAAATGAGCTTCATCCTTGCTCGGCGACTGGTGTTGCCTGATGACCTTTGAACCAGCACTTAAGCCCCTGGAGCACAGAAATTAGACTTCAGTCTGGAAGGACCTCTGCTCCAACAGATGACCTGTTATTTTATCTTGAGCAGCGGCAGCCGTGGAGGAGCGTTGGCACATGGCTTTTAGAGCTAATCACTCACTTGCTTTGAGGAGAGCAGGAATTTCACTCCCTCCCCCTTCAGCAACCTGGGACTTTATTGCATGTCTGGATCATTTCAGGCTGATCCTTCCTTTACTATTCCTATTTATTTCTCCTGGGCCCAAGTTTCTGATATAATGACTGCACCTCTCTAGCACACATGATGAAGGCTCTTCATCTGAGCTCACTGAAATTAAACCCTTCCCTACTGCAGGTCCTGGTTATGCCCCTGAGCCCACCTGCAGTGTATTTCATCCTTCTGGGAACTCACCATCAAGCCCCCTGAGTCTCCCATACCCAAATCCTCTCTTCTTGCCTCTTTCAGTATCATTCATCCTTGATGATGCACAGGAGGCAAGCCAAGGAAGAGGTGAAAAGAAGCAGGTCCCCCAACCCTTTCTCTCCTATCAAGCACTCAGGGAAAGCCAGAGGCTATAATTAAATTAGATAAGGGAATCTCATTTTTTCATGCCCTGAAGCTCCTAAACATTACTCCAGTTCTGCTCAGCCTAACAAGAGCTCCCCTCCTGGACTGGAGTGAGAAGTAGCAAGACCCAAGCTTCTGTCACAAGAAAATGACAAGTGCCACATCTAGCTGAGCTATCTTGAGATTCAAAACAAGAGATCTTGTGATTGACATGATACTCTTCCAAAGCTAGGGTTGCTGTTCTCCCTGGCAGGCCTACCGAGCCTCTTGAGGTTACAGAGCAGAATAAATGTGGTTTGTTGACTAGAAAGTGCTGTGAGTCTGTGAGAAGGGCTGGAAATTCTTGGAGGGTGGCAGGAGAAAAAAAAAATAAAAAAATAAAAGGAAAAAAAAAAAAAAAAAAAGAGGAAGACAGGGAGACAGGGATCATGCTAGGTGTCAATCCATCAGTAATGTAAAGTACCCAAACTACCCTTCAAAACTTGTGCAAGAGCAATGGTGGAGAGGGTGAGCGCCACCACTCCAGCCTCCGTCCTGTTGCAATAGGGTCAAGCCAGGGCTGCTAGGCACCACCTCCATCCACGAGAAGAGCTGGGCTGGTGGGTCAGACCCTGAATTGTCTCCTCCAAGCAGGTGTTGATGGCAGGTTTACTCCGACCCTCCCAACACCACCACGGGGTCCCAGCTTGGAGGATCCCACAAGACCCCGTGGGAGGAGAAGCAGAGCCTGGCATGGCCTTTGGGTCTTGCTGCTTGTGTTGCTGGAGGCAGTTACTGTCAGAAACATGCTCAGAGATGTGCATCCTCCCAGAAAACAGAAGAAATGAACCTGTTGTCAATGTCCAGAGAGTCTCAAAGTGGTGTATTCACAGCATGTCAGCTGCCACCTCCTGCTTTCACCTTACCACCCTTATGGCGAGCCTGCATCTCTGGTCTCCACATCCCTGGACTGTTTTTACCACACGACTGCCTGGTCCAAACACTGGATGCACACACACGGCTTTCTTGGAGGTCTGTGAGCTAATGGGCCTCTACCCATCCTCCCAGCAAGCCGCACACCAACCCACAGAAAAGCCATTTAACGAAAATGCTGGGCTGAAATGCTCCTGTCTGGTTGGGGACATTGCAACTGCAGAGGAGAATTCATGGCCTCTCACAGAGGACTGCACTCAAAGTAAATAATATTATTTTAGAAAACAAAATTCATTTTGCAGCCTGAGACCAACTGCAACAGGATACAAGGTGGGGGGAAAAAAGTAAAAATGCCTCACCCCCAGGGCTATTTATTATTTATACACCACCGTGCCTAGATAAACTCCCCCTTGAAAGAGCAGGACGAAAATAATTCTGCAATGTGGAAACAAACTACCTATTTAAAGTGATTTTCTGCCTGAATGGCCTCATTATAAAAACAGCCTGCGTGCAATAACTTTTTACCTTTTTCTACGTTATCCAATGAACTGCTTTTTGTCACTCTCACCAGCTCAGTGCTTTCATGCAGCCACCTTGGTGGAAGGCCTCCGCGGTTTCCTTAGAAACGTCTTCCTTCCTGGAGGTTGACCCACGGTGGTTGAGGCAGAGAAAGCCCTGGAGAGGCCCTGTTCAAACAGGAAGGAGCAGACAGTTTAATGGCCAGCTTTGCAGCTCTATTCCTATACAGTTTACAGTAGTTGGGAGCTATAAAAAAAAAAATCATAATGAATGTTTCTTTATTTTACTTTGTGTTGGTGTTTTTTGACAAAATGTGATGGGCCACGGGCTGAATCTGTAGCTCATGGGCTGTTGTTGGGCGTCGGTGGGTTTGCTTGAGAAGTGCTGGTGTTTGGGAGATGGCTTCCCATGCTCAAACAGGCCTCGTCCTCTGGAAAAAAAATGCATGCTCTTGAACTTATAGGTACATTCATAAGTCAGTAGCAGAAGGAAGCCGGTCTGAGAAGCCATAAATAATGTCACCTTTCAAGTGTTTTGCAGTGCTTGTATGTGAATGCTTTGCGATGTCCATGCAAGAATGAAAGGCTGGTGTCCAGCAGCGCAGGAGAGAGCTGAGACAAGCACTTGTCAGGGCTGAGTGTTATTTCATGAGGCTTATCCACAGCTCTGCTCGAGGCCATACACTTGTCCATAGGCACAGGAATCCACCGTACAATCTGACTGCTGCCATTGGCATTGCTGGGGATGTTGCTGGTAAAGCTGGAGGAGGTTTCAGGATGACCCCTGTGTGGAAGGACCTGGTGAGAGCTTTCCTCCTTGTACCTCCTACCAAGTCATCCCCACCTAAGACACCAGTGAGAGCAACCCATAGGACATGTCATGCAGATATTTCACACTTGCAGCTTCCTTGCATTTTCTATTCACTTCCAGAAGATCTGGTGAAGTCCCAGAGTTATGCTAAGGCCTGGACACTTGACACTACCTAAATACTGATGGCATCTTCCAAATGGGGACAGCCAGAGTGGGGTGACCTGGGACCGCCTGCAAAAGCTGTGCAAAGCCAGCCTGAGGCAGACCGCAGGGGACGGTACCCACCTGTGTGTCCTCCTGCACACCCTCATGTGTGGAAAATCTGTGTTATTTCTGTCCCTACTGCACTTCCTCAACTGCTAAATCTGTATAGAAATCTACATTGCAAGGGCTGGGCATAAGCAGAGAGAAGTGACATAAAGAGGTTCAAAAGGGAGGACTGTAATTAACTACAACAAAAGTAAATTACTCAAGAGCATTTCTCTTAGTGTTTTTAGTAGCAAACATCGTGGAAAGCAGGTTTCTCAGGCCAAACAGGAAGGAAAACAAACAAACAACTACAGGCAGCTAATTCACAGGCTTTTAGAAGTCAGGTTATCAAGCAGGGACCCAGGGACAGGAACTGATGAAGCACAAAACTCCAGGGAAACAGATGAGGTTTCCAAAGAACACAAACACATAAAACCCTAAGATGTACATTTATAAATAAATCCAGGAAAGAGCAGGACACCTGATTCCCAGGCTGAGATTTACAAGCTGGAAGAAGAGCCTAAAGACTGTTGATTCACACAGTTAAAAGCTGGAAGCGTTTGGAGAGGTAACTTGGATATGTGCAAATCGTTGATAAGGCAGATAATGTTAGTGAGAGTGACTGCTGCTGGCCTGGGTGTGACAGCAGAAGAGGAGGGCAAAGAAAAGCTGAAGAATATATAGAAATGTGGAGGCCAAGCATTAGACAACTCCACTGGACAGTGATAGCTATAGAAGAGTGTCCCGCAGTTCTGCCCACAATCTTTAGGGCAGAAACAACACTATTAAGTCAAATCAGAAACCACAAGGCTCTTGAGAGATGCTGAGTTGTGCTTCAGAATGACCTGCCATGGGCTGAGCTGCTCCCATTCCTTTCCAAGCACTTCCCAACCTCCAGACCGTTTGTATTTTCAGTGACATAGTAATGGATAGGGTTTAATACCTACAGGCAAGAGTTAAATGGCCTCTTGGTGATGTGTAAATTAGCGAGTGGACAGTTGCTCCAGAGAGAAATGGCAAACAAATATTTATTAGTTTTTTCAAAGAACCACAGCCATAAAACTCTGTCTTTTGACTGCAGAAGTGTTTGTGTTTTTACTCAAACCAATGCTAAAGGTGATAGTTTTATTCCTGACTGAGGTAACATGTATAACTGTGATTTACAGACCAGCTAATAAGAAAAAATAATAATAATAATAATAATAAAAATAAACAGAATGTATTTTGCTCTGCTCTTGCAGTATTCAAGAAAATGCCAAGAAGGAATTTAAATACCATTTTATTTGAGCAAAATTGCTGTTTATTTCACTAAAATATCTGACTTTGTGACTTATTTGCTTCTTATCAAAGTAATTGCTGACTTCCTTGGCAAAGAGCTTTAGCGAAGTAGTGGTATAGTGGGACAAACAGTGCAACCAGGAAGTTAACAGGGGCAGCGTGATCATTAGAGAGTTACAGGGGTTCATACTGGATCCAGTACTGCTTAACAACTCCATTAACAACCTGGAGGTAATGGGCATAAATTGAAATACAGCAAATTACATTTGCGGAAATACAGTGTATTTTTTGTTGTTGTTGTTTGTTTGTTTGTTTTGTTTCTTTGTTTGTTTCCAATTTGAAACAACAACAACAAACTTTTTTAAAGTGAGGATGGATGGACACTGGACCAGGTTGCCCAAAGAGGTTGTGGGTTCTCCATTGTCTATCTATCTTCTAAGCTATGTAAGGCATCATCTAAACTAAAAAAACAAAACAAAACACCACCTTGTAGTTAGGCACATAATTACCTAGCAGAATATTCAGAAATATTGAGTGGAGATAAGTCTTTAGGTTCAGTGGGGACCTCAAGTAAGGTAAAACACTGTCCAGCAGGAATGAGGTCATTGGAATATAAAGATACAGACAAATGCTTGCAGTCTCATATAGATATCTTAAACATATGTTTATGTTTATGCAATATAACATAACATGCATGAAACACATTTACATATCCTAAATTACAGTGACTTCTAATAAGATCCATGCTGGATAATGAGCAGCTTGGCATTAGGTGAGTAATTCAGTGTTAACTTTTTCCTTGCATTTTTACAGCATCACTAGAACATAATGTGATTTGGTCAAGGTTAACTTACAGAAAAAGTTGTTTCTAAACCCATATATAGGTTTTTAGATGGGAGGTTAGACATAGAGGCACCAGACACCGATGAGGGATAAGGAAGTGATGGAAGCTGTCATTCAGCAAGGAACCTGGGTATGTGCCATGGCTGACACTTCTGAGTTTACTCCAACCTACCTGCAATAAGTGCTTAAATTGTCTGAGCACACACAATGAGGAGTAGAATATGTACAAAGTGTACTGTTTTCTCATTCCCACCCAGAAATAACAGTAACTGCTTCTTGATCTGAGGGCTGTGGTTTAGTATGAATTTACAGAAGATCATGCCATGTACACTTCAGTGCAGCCTTTGAAATAACTCGTGTTTCAGTGACCCCAGCATCCTGAGTCAACTTAGTTAAGGAAATATGCACTGAGAGGTCATAAAAGAGGCCAGGCCCTCTGCAGCTCTGCGGAGACACACCAGTGCCTGGAGACAGCCATCCTTCAGGCTCTGGTTTCATACAATTTCTGTCTTATCTCCATGGATAGAACAGCCACACTAAAATTGGCACTCTTTTAAATAGATGGTCTCCAAATACTTGGCTTGGGGACTGAAACAAAACAAGGAGAATATCCTGATGATTCAGAATGCAAAAGAAAGTTCAGTGATGATTACCCTCTGCAAGAACGTCCCTGATCTCCAGGGAAGCTGGTTTTGAGCTTGAGATGGGGAAAAGACATAGCCGCTAGTCTGTTTACAGCGAGGAAAACTCATTCTTTTCTGTATGCACGTGTGAGTAGCGGCTGAAGTATTTCATTGCTCCATGCTTGCTAATTCACCTTTCAGCTGAGACCATGACAAAAAAAATGCCATCCCCAAAGGAAAATGCCATTTATTTCTGGGAAGACATGAATTAACACAAATTAAAATCCTATTTGCATAATTCACTTGGAATTCCAGATGAAATGCTTTTGCAATCTTAATTACACCATTTGTTTCTCATTTAATTGCAATTGCTCAATGCTCCTGAATTGAGTTAAAAAGGAAAGAGCCACTGTATGACTTCTCCATGAGACACCTAAGCCCGGACGGCTCCTTCCTGGACAGCTCTGGGCGTGTGTCATCAGGCATCTGGCCCCAGCCTCTCTGGGCAATGCATTCTCCCTTCTCCCTTAGGACACGTGAGCAAGAAATCCTAAATACCCCTGTGCCTCCCCAGGAGCCAAGTCACCCAATTGCCCTCAAGGGAGATTTTACAAAATGAGATGGGGAGAGGAAGAAAAATAGCTTCAGGATGAATGTAGATGAGCTGCTATTAATAATAAAAATCCTTTTATTAACCCCTCCTAGTCAGCTTTGGTTTTGCTGGGGAGGGGGAAAGTTGTAAAGATAACTGCAATACATTATAAGGACTAACTTCATAGCCTGTGCAACAAGCCATGACACATAAGATAAATCCCTAGGGACTCTCTGCCTGTTTACAGTACTTCCAGATAAAATAACTGGTCTGCCACCATGGAGAGACTCCCCTTTTCCAGGAGTGCCAAATCTGGAGCTGAGCAACTCAATTTGTGCCCTGACAGTCAGATCAGCTTTACACAGCCTCTAATCCCCCCCAGACTACTTTCCTCTGTGAAGACTGCCACTTCATTAGTACCGAAGGTGAATTTTGTAGCAGCACCAAGGTTTGTTCTCATACGTTATCTTTGCCTAGAGAATAGGACTTTTGACATAAACCTGGAAGGTAGTTCAAAGCCTAGCAGCATAAACACACATCCATTTTTTGTACTTTAGGAATAGGTAACGTAAGAGTTGAAAGGTGAAGGTTATGGCAGTTCGTGTTTATTTCACCAAGAGCCAAGAGATGGGAAACATCTGGCACTTACACACCATGCAAGTCTTAAAAACAAAGAGACCTAGACTTTAGTCCGGCTGAGCAAGCACTGGGATAAAAGCTAATGACAGGCTGCTTATTTAAAGGGATCATAATACAGAACAGCCATGTAGAGAACCGGGGAGGATTGGGAAGAGGGAAAATGAGGGTAGAATTTAGCTGTGTATTTACAAGGGTCAAAGCCTGACTTCAGTTATGCTCCAATGTCAATCCTGTCCTCCAGGCCTTACACAGCACCTAGGACCCTCCGGATTTCACCTTTTCCTGGTTTCTAACACAGACAGATATCCAAAGCAGACATGCTGCTGATGTATTTCATGTATGACAGTGTAGAAGTCCTTCGGACTGAGGGCTTTCCTGTAGGTGAAAGGAGAGATTTGAGCATAGAAGCAGCAACTCGGGGGGCTGTGATTTGTCATGTCAATGTGAAAAGCTCATCTGTAGTATTGCTTGGGGATGATGGAAGAGCTCAAGCACATTGAAGTGGCCTCCCTGGAGCAAATCTTCACCTGCTTTGTGTCTTCCTGAAAAGGCTTGGCAAAAACAAATGTGCTTTGTAGAGTGGGGCTCCCTGCTTTAGAAAATCCCATGTTCATTTATTGTGGTTGCTCCTCTCCAAATCATATCACTCTGATCTCTTATTTTCTTTATCCAACACCAAAGATAAAATAGTCTCTTCAGCAGGGATTTACCCAGAAACTGAAGAGCTGTGACCCTTTCACTCCTTTCCCCACTGCCCATGGACATTTCACAGGCTGTGCTCCTACCTCAGCTCAGTGGCAGTGTCTGGGCTGCACGGTCACCCTTGCCTCCCCAGCCTAATATCTTGTCCATATCCAGACAGTCAGACCAGAGATCATATCTCATCACAAAAAATCATGTAGAACAGAAAAAGAGACTTATTTGCTTGTGATGTGCAACCATGTGTGATCTTCCAGCCAAGAACACAGATATTACATCCATGCTATTTCCTTCATGCTGCCCTACCCATTGCTTCCACTTGTTGGCAAGGTAAGATTCCAGTTCCAACCCCACAATGACACTGAGGATTGATATTTAATATATCTCCAGAGTAATGAGGAAATGTGATCTCCTTTTAGGCTTTTAAAGCTAATCATTGAAAATTGAATGTTCTGTACTTTGTAGCAAACACACACGAGAGACCTCTGTAATATGATGGTTTTTTTTTTTTTTTTCAAGATAAAAGACCTGTGACAGACGTACAACTAAGAAGCAAAATCCGCTTGATCCCCTAACATGTGATAAGGACATGATGCCCTAGAAAAAGATTCAAATTTTCAGGGGGTAGTTACGTGACAGGCACAAAAGTGCTAATTCTTATTAAGTCTGTGGTTTGCACCCAACTGGAAGATTTGTGGTGTCATACCACCAGTGCCATGTGCCAGATGAGCATCATGCTGCTAGGAAAAAAAAAAAAAAAAAAAAAAAAAAAAGGCACCCTAAAAAAACCCTTATAACAGCATATATATATATATATTTTTTTTTTAGCAGACCTGTATTGTCTTAACTTCATGTTGGACCAGCTATCTTCTGCCTTCCCACAGCAGGGGTGCAGCGAGCACAGAAGTATAAAGCTGGTATAAATTCCATATCATGTCCCTTGGCTAATTTGACAAAACACAATCATGTGTCCATGCCTGATCCACATTAGATTTATAGTCCTGGGTGAGCTGGTAGTGCACAGATCTGGTCTTAATAATCCTGGAACCACAGCCTAAACCTATTAGCTGGAAGCAGTTATATGATTCTTAATCCTATTTTGTGTCAGAGCAGATGACTGCAGCAAGACTGAGCAGAAATTGCATGTTTTTGCCTAGCTACGCCTGCCTTGGGCCTGAGATTTTTTGAGAGTTCAGGCCATTTGAGGCACTAATCATAAAACTGATGTTTTGGGGTCAGTTTATGGGAATTGAATCTAGATGCCCAAGATCCCAAAGCATGAAGATTTGTCCTGTGGGAAATAGACTCCTTTTACTTGAAAGATGCTTATATTAGAAAGAAATACCATCTACCTTTGTGAATCCACCGTAAGAGCAAGATGAAAGCTCCCATGCTCAATGTGATTTGCATGCATAGTAAAGATTGTGAACAGTATTCCCAGAAAACTTAATGAGAGACCTGTAGTGCAAGAGTTCACCATAAAAACTCAGATCCCTTCCTCAGAACGATTTACCTATACTAAATATCTGAAAATAATAATCAAGTTGCTTCCCCAGCAATTAGAAATTTTTATATACTACATTTCTTTAATAATAATAAAACTTTATATATATATATTTTTTAAAAAGCCACCCCCTTACAAACACATTATTAAATTACAGTTTATAGCTCTTGCAGTGGGGTAAATTATGGCTCTTTTATTAAAGAATTTTAAAGACTGGAGTTTTACCAACATGCTGCTCGCTGCCAATAGCTGGACAGGCTGCAAAGGTGCAAGCTGCATCTCACAGAGGTCTCCTGCACACCAAGAGGGAATTCCTGTTGGGCTTTCCAAATACAGGGATGCCACAGAAAGCATCTCACAGCTCCAGCTCTGAGCCTCTGATCTTTAGCGCCCATTATCTGTGTTTTCAGTGCTGTATGCTCTCTCCCAGGAGCCCTGGGAGATAGGTAGACCCATGGAAGAAGAGACTTCAGCCTGTTGGACTAAATGATCTTTCAGGGTCCCTTCCAGTCCCTAACATCCTGTGATTCTGTTACTGGTTTACTCTTCCTGCATTAGTTTGGTTGCTTCTTTGCGAGTGGCCCTGCTTCTCCATAGGGCCTCGTCCACCAGGAGCTCTTCACCTCAAAGCACTTGCATGTGCTTACCAAAGTGCAAATCATAAATAAAGCATTGGCAACATCCAGGCTGCATAAAGATGCAATAAAAAAGAAAACTCATGTTACCATCCCAGCTATGCCAAAGGCAAGTTCGTCTTCAGGACCCGCTTGTCCTCTGTGTTACCCTCCCTGCACTTACAAATTAACGTAGGGGAGAGGAAAATCAAATCCCAGATATTAAATGGAAAACTTAGGCCTTGTTTTGAGTCCATACTGCATTTTCCCACTTCTACAGGCTTGTATCTGCCATCAATAGCTACCTGCTTTTGTCGTTGTGTTGGCTGATGCTGAATTTCACTGTGAGAGCAGAAACACGCATGCGAGCGGTGGCCAAGCCGAAGCACCAACAGCCTCGCCGGGGGCCGATCCTGCGGGAGAGCTCCTTGTGTCCTGCTCCAAGCAATTTCTGCACACAGCATTTGGCACTCCAACAGGAAATTAAGGGCTGTAGGAAAGCAACCTTTGGCCTTTAATTCACTTTTTAATAAAATCATTAAAAGAAACTTACTCCCTGCCAGACATTATGGGAAATTGCTTTAATGATACTTTTAAGCAAAACACATTCACTCAGCTGCATGCGTGGCTTGCTCAATACCTTCAACTTCCTTATTTATGTGTTTGCAGTATGAAAATGGTTTGAATTATAAAGTCAGGCTAGGAAATTCTCCGTGAACCTGGCCATGATAACAGCTAGGGGCCAGGTTCTGTCTGTTAAATACATCTCTAATGCATAAAGGATAGTTTAAAAGTTTTGCTTGAAAGGATCAATAGGTATGAGCCAAAGATGAACAACAACAATAGAAAAGGACAAAGAGGGGGGTTCTGTGTCCCCTCTCCTTGCTTCAAACAAAGAGAGTGCCATTAACTGCACAAGGTGTGGGTGTAAAGCAAAGCAAAGAAGCTGTTTGTGGGAACACAAACCCGTCCGACCACAGGCTTAGCTCCCCTTCCGGTTGGTCTTCCATTAGCTTTAGAGTTTGCCATTGCATTCTAGGCTTTTGCAAGGAAATCCACAGGGTTTTTTGTTCTAGAGAAAATGCAATTCTTGCTTTATCATTTTTAAATTCATAACTTACCACTTGGGCATATAGCAGTTTATTTAAGAAATTTTAGCAATTGAACTGATCCTATGAATAAGTATATGGCTACTGAGGACATCTTAAGAATTACAAGAGAGAGCCATGTTAAACCTCATTGCTCAGTTATGGCAGTGAAATTTTAAAAGACTGAATAACTTTTATGAAGTGCAAAATTTGCCCTCGCATATTTTAATTCTTTCTTTCCCATTGTTTAACAAAATGTTAATCGACAAACCTGGTAGTCGGTTTTCTACAATCAATAAATTCTAAGTCCAAGTCACAGTAGCTTTTATGTCTGTACGTTGTAAAAGTAAATTTACATCATATGTCAAACATTACACATGAAGACAAAAACAACGCTGATTTCGAGTCCTAAAAGATATATGTGCATCCATAAAAGCAGCAAGCTGTGTCCTGAGTACAGCTGGATGATCATGCTCTGACCAAATGGCTTTTTGTTGAAAACCGGAGATTCATCGGACTCAACTGTTTTCCAGAACTGCATCTGCTTCACGGAGCTTTGGGAAATGTGGGAAGAGCCCCTGGGTTTCTGCTGGTCCTGGGGAGCCCTCATTTTCCTGCTCTGTGGCTGTGGAGCAGCCGAGGGGACAAACCAGGATCCCAGAGGCTTGGGGACGCCCGGAGCAGAGCCCAAATGAGAGCCACGTTGCTCAGGGCACCATGGTAGTCTGGTAAGGTACAGTCACCAGAGGGAAATGGCAAGAGAGGAAAGACCCAGCTGTGCTAATTAATCGCAGGATGACTTGACTCCACCAGTGAAATCATGAGAAAGGCAGATCTGATCCTGGCAAGACAGACTGTGCAGACATAGGAAGGCAGGGAAACCTTTGTAAAGGTGTCATGGGCTCTTTGGGGATCCTATGTGTATTTCTGTGCACTTTCCAGGCCAGATAAATCCCAGAAGAAAAGCAGAAAAGAGTCAACTAGAACCACCAGGCAATACACAGTCTTTCTTATGAAAAGAAACGTAAAACCTGTGCTACCTCCAACCCACTGAAATGCAATCAGAGGAGGACACATTATCTATCTAGGAATATATTGGAGTAGAGCAATGCAAAGAAAAAAAAAAAAAAAAGCAACAAAACAATGACACTTTTTTTTTTTTTTTTTTTTTTTTTTTTTTTTTTAATTTAAAGAATAAATGTGGCGCAAAAAGGATGGAGTATAATCTATGCCATAGACATACAAGGAGCTCTGCTGCCTAGAGGAAAGCCAGACCAGCACAGCTTTAAGGCTGATGGGATCTCCTCAGAAATCCCCCCGGCATGTTGGAGGTAGCAGAAATCTTGCAGTGGCTGTAAGTATTTAATTTTTTTTTCCAGAAGCGAATATATATTGTTACTCATCATCCTAACTACAGGAGCCTGCACTTTAGGGACTAAGGAACATGACAGAAAGAGAAAAGGTGGAACAGAAGAGAAGATCTGTTCACAGGCTTATTGTCAGTGGGAACATCCTCTGTGGAAAAAAAACAACAGTGCTTCTAGAGAAAACACAACCAATGAGAGTATTTCCAGAACATTTTCCAATGACATGACATTACTTTAGTTGGGTGGACTCATCTTTGGCTAGTTGTGTCCCCATTCTTGGCTGGAAACCTCACAGATGAGTAAGGAAAGGGACACCACCTATTCCCATGAGCAAAGAGGCAGTTTGAGCTGCACTCTTCAACAAAGAAAGCCCCTGTGTACCTTTCACATGGAAAGAATTTATTAGAAAATCCCTAACAAAAATTAATGTACTTCTGAAATGAGCTTTTTATCTAATACCTCACCAGCTTACTGGGAAGCAACTGGGTGGAGGCAAGCAGATTTCATGCTGGATCCAGTTAACACAAACTGCCACCTGGTGAATGCCAAAAAGTATTTTTGCCTCTGCTAGGCGTGGTCTGGTTTAAACTTTGGAGAAGGACTGATCTTCAGATATTCACATTGTACAACCAGGGCTTACAACACAAATGCAGGTGCCATGAAATCATTGCACTGCTTCCTCCCAGCCGTGCTGCAGAGAAGGATTTAATCTAATGCATGGGTTCCTCCTGGAGCCCCCAGGCCCTTCCTGCTGATCCAGCTGCCTTCACATCACAGGCGGAGGTGTCTCGAGAAGCTGTCCTGCAGCACCTGTACCACCAAGGAATGAGAATAATTCCTTGTGGGGATGGTGGAGGGTGCTGAGGGCAATGAATGAGGCATCTGAACCCTGTGGCGATGAGACCAGAGCGGTGTCCAAGGGAGATGTGGGGTGCCAGGCTGCAGCAGCTCCTTTCGGGCAGCTTGCAGCATCACAGGCCTGCTCTGAAACCTATTGACACTGGGGGACTCCCACTGACTTTTATCAGCTGTGGCTCACATCCTTGGCATCTCATGCCTCTTTATTTATAATGTCATGCATATCAGAGGCAGCCTCCCAGGGAAAATACGCCAACTCATCTCCTTACTCAAAGAAGCCATTTAGCTGTGATCATAATCTGTGATTTCATTGCTATACCCTATTTGCCTTCACAGTTAGACTCTCCAGGGATGGAATTTTATTTCTTTGGCACAGCTTAAGCATTGTGCTGTCCAAATCTATCTCTCTCTTTATCTCATGCATACCTATGTAATAAGTGTGTATGTGATGAATAATAAGTACATAGGTGTTACGGGCCTCCTTTGTATTGCTGTGGTGCTATAAATAGCCCCAAAAGTGCAAATAACTCTACTGTGTGCCAACTCCAAGCTTTCTTGATACAGCCACCGCACTGTGAGGGAGTATTATTATAAGCAGAACATTTCTGAATAATTAATCTTTCTGATATAAGACACACATACCAATTCCAAATAACCCTGGTATGCATTCTTGTTTGAAAGGGGAAACTAAAAATGGGGAAAAAATTGAGTCAAAGTTAGGACTAAGATACAGACTCCAGCCAGGAACATACAGATTATTTTTCTCCTTACCCTTACAATTCAGAACGTATTTTCCCTATAAAGTAAATGTATAAAATATCCAAGCACACCTCTGACAGGATCGCAGCTACACATGCAGCAGTGGGGCATAGGGATGGAGTGCTGGACAGTGTCTTCTGCCAAGTATGGTCCCAGAAAGTCAGTGCCAAGCTCTCGGCTCTGCAGCAGCAGGCACGCAACCTGTCAGATGCCCCAAGGCATCTGTGTGTGACTTATAAACACATCCTGGTTTTAGCTTTAGCAGCTGTAGCAGAATTCACTGGGCTGAGATGGGCAAGAAACACGTGCGAGGCAGGAAGTTTGGTGGTGTGCTCATCATTTCAGTGAGTGTTTCTCTGCACTCCATTATTTTTACAGGAGCAGAAGGAATCAGCATGCGGCACACCCAACTGGAGGACGTGGCGGGCCATGGGGACACCACTTTCAGTATTACTCACAGCTTTATATTCACCATCCAGCTCATGTTGCCATTCCTGAAAGTCAGTCTTGCCCTGCCTCAAACAAGTGGCTCATTACCCCTCTCAGATGGAGTTATGGGATGGTCTCTGTATGGCAACATCAGACACAAAATGGCCCTGAGTCTTTAAACATGGTTAATCGGACACCGGGATCTTCTTAAGAATGAAGGCTAATTTCTGCTTTTTCCAGTTGTCTCATATATTTTCTCTTGTGCCATCTGAAGGCTCACAAATCAAGCCAAACACATCTTTTGTAAATAAAGGTTGAAAGAGCTTTGTTTGTCAGTTGTGTAATGTGAAATTATATGTAATATGCGAAATTAAAAACAAACAAACAAACAGATATCAGAGTGGCTTGTCAGAATAATGCATTTCTTTTCTGACTAATACAAAAGGCATTGTCAGAGCACTCCCAGAGCTGGCATTTATATATGGCCTTAGCCTTTGAAATCCCGCAGTCTTGTATTGCTGAAACACCGATGAGCTGGCAGACATGGCTGGCCCTCAACTGTGCCATGAGGTGTGGGCTGCAGGTCTGGAGGAAACTCGACTTCTCTTTCACCCAGGACTCTACTGGACGATGGTTGCCTATAATATCATCTCTGCCATGGCAGTGTCAGTGTGGAGGAGAGAGGTCACTGTGATTTATCACGGTATACGTGTTGGTGGACCGAACAACCTGGTTTCAGTGATGGATGGCTCAGCCTTGCGACTGCAATCCAGACCCAGGATGGGCTCACAACCAGCCATTCAGTTTGGAAGTGTGGTTTGGATTATCCATGATAATTTCTGCTCTCTGCCTTGCAGGAGATTCTGCTGCTGGTGGCTGCAGACTTACATTTTATCACTAAGCTGCAAGGACATATAAATAGTCTAACTATAGCTGAATCTGACAGAGGAACAACATGAAAATCCCACGAAACTGGGGTTTGGACAGCTCTTCCTTGGACTTCAGCAGCAGTTGTGGTATTTAGCATAGTGTTATTGTTTTGTTTTGTTCTCTTTTGCTTTTTTAAAAAGCATTTTTTTATGATGACTTTAGTGGGAAAGGAAAATTGAATTTGCAGCTTTCTTTTGGAATTTGGAAGGATTTTTGCAATACTAGGGACCAGGACTGACCACAAATCTCTCCCCAAATCCACTGAACTCCCTCTGTCACAGGGATGCTGTGCCTGAAATGTGCTCTGTGCACAAGAAGGGTCCCCTAGTGCTAAACACCTCGGAGAGAAAAAACAATGCATTTAATGCCAATACAACAGGGCAGCTTAGCATCACACAAAGCTTTAGGTCTCTATTGCAAGGTTATAAATCAACCCCATTTACATGAGGGGACAAGTTCAAGCTGAAGTTATCAGGGATGACGGCTCGAGTGGCATCCTGTACGTCAAGCCCAGAACTGAATGACCCCTCTTTTCCTTTTGCCAGAGAAACAACTGGTGAGAAAGTGTTAGATTTTATCTCTGATTCATGATTTTGGTTGGGAACATAGGAAATTTTTAACTGAAAATAATGTCTTTCTAGGGGCATGTTATAACCTTTTCCTGACAAGGCCTTTATTTTTAAAAGGGGGGCAGTAAACAGAACAACACCCAAATAACGACAAGATTGAACTATACGGGCACTTTTAAGCATTTGTCATTGAAGAGATGGTGAGTTTCTTGTCTCTAAAGGGCAATCCATGAATGAGTTTCCTTGCAGCAGGACAGCATAGCAAGCCGTGGCCTGTGCCACTTGCGCAGCTGAGATAAGCCTCTGCCAGATCTTCCATCTTTGTCCCCTAACAGGAGGTCCCCAGTGCTCCCCTGCTGAAGTATCAAAGCACTGGTGACACACCACACTCCTACCCACCGTGAGGTTCCCCAGGACCGTGATGTGGCCATGACATCTGCCAGAAACCAGCGGTTGCTCCTGCGTCAGCACGGACGATCCATGGCCTAGTTAGAGCACCTTTACATATCAAAGTGCCGCGAGGGGGGTGCAGCCTGGTGGGAGATGGGGTCTTAACCAAGCAAAGCTCCCCCATAATAATAATAATAATAATAATAATAATAATAATAATAATAATAGTAATAGCATCAACAACAGTAATAATAAACAACCTACAACAACAACAACAACAATAAACAACAACAATAATAATAATAATAATAATGAACAACCTACAGAACAAAACACCATGAAAACATCTCTGTTCTTCACTGCAGAGCAGTCAGATCATCTAACCTGTCAGTACACACATCTCAAGCAGAGAGGCATTGCCCTTAGATGTTAGACGAACAGCAGCTTCTTTCCTTTATTTATTTATTTTTCTTTCTTAAGGAAATTGCAACCATGCAGCAGGCTGAGCTACTCGGAGGCTGAATTACAATAGCCTTCAAAATCCTCTCCATTAGGAAGTAACTAAACACACTTAGCAGGAACACTATGTGTTTGATCACTTTTGCCAAATTGTCTTTATTCTTCTTTTCAGCTGGATTTCACATTCACGAGACTCTAGCACTTCTCAAAACACAGGCCATAAAAGCTCTTGCTGTTCCCAGGAAAGTGACAAGAGGTCCTTCACACATCCATGACAGCTCTCTGCTGCTCTTCTGGCTCTCGGCCCTATGTGTGGCCATGTGAGTCCTGCAGAAATGGCCCAACAGTCTGCAGCAGACTGCCCTTTGTGGAGAAGGAAGGCACCCAGCAGCCTCACGGCCATCCAGCTCAGAGCCTGCATCCCAACAAACGCGAGGGGGCCATGTCTGCTTCTCTCTCTGCACCTGGACCCACCACAGCGGCTCATGACAGCCGTGGGCTCCTCCTCATCTCAGGGTTATCCCCCACCAAGCCCCTGCAGCGGCAGCCAAAGCGGTTCTGTAAAGCATGGTGAGCAGTAGCATTTTTAAAACATTTAATTCCACAGAATTAATTTCCCAATCCTCATTACCATGTTTCTGAAAGAATTCCCATTTGTCTACTGTGCAGTAAAGCTAATTAATTTCACTCGACAACATCAACATTACATTTTAGAGCTGGAAATATCTTTTTTTTTTTTTTTTTTTTAAGGAAAGCTTTGTGATCAGCCAGCCCTGTGGTGAGGCAGCACTTATTGTTCCTCAGTGGGAAGAGACTTAGTGACACATGCTGCATAAAGCACGGTTATTAACCCTAATTCCTCCAGCAAACAGCACGCCAGTCCCACAAACCGCTCTCTCTTTCCGATAAGGAAGGAAAAAAATCAATGAAAAAATTTGTTGGTCATTGGGCAGCGTATTGTGGATGGAATTTTCCAGCAAGCTCAGTGCTTCTAGCAGTGGCCAAGCCTTCGAGAGAAGCTCTTCATAGTCCAAAACAAATGTCTATGTTTTCAGAAGACAGGCAAAGATTAGGCACTGTCTGGGAAGATATTCCACTTTCTGTTGCTTCCAAGTTTTATTTTTTGCACTTGAGTCTCGTCCTGGTGCCTGGCAGGCTTGCAGAGGCTCCTGATGAGTGCTCCTGCTCCTGCTTTGTGCTCACTGCTTCCGTGGCACTGCCAATTGCTGTCCTTCGAAGTCCACTGCAGCTTTGGGTGGCCTGTCCTCATCCTGCCTGTCTGGGCCAGGCAAAGAGAGACACAGAGGGAATATAACCTCCCCGGAGGACTCCTCGGAGCAGAAAAGCCCATCAAGTTTGCCCTCTGGAGCGTAAGAGAAAAGCCTCGCAAATGCTCACACCCCAGAAAAGCATACAGATATCGTATAGTATTGCCGGCTGTAGCACAAGCAAAATGAGAAATCAAAGACACTGCAGACTTTTATTGTTCTTTTTAAGTTCTCTCCCAGCAAATACGGTGCCCATATTTTACAAGGCTACAACACAATAATCTACCACCACCACTTTAACGACCAAGCAGTTGCAGAGTTGATCTATAAACTGATGTTGCCATTTAATGTGGTTTCCAGTGAACTGTAAAATTTATAGCTGTAACTAACACTCCCCCCTGCCCCTCTCTCTTTTATGTTCTCCTCAAAAACAAGCTGCTCCACAGCTCCAAAAGGCAACGGGCAGAAAATCAATGTGTAACCTGACATGAGCTAATTAGGATCATATTCACATACCACGGATCTGCGGCCTTCTGGTCAATTAAGCGGAGATTAATGTCTAACACTGGATGGATGAATACCACCAAAAGGAAGGCACAGAAATATTCAGGTCCGCCCTTCTTGCGCAGCCTCTTTCTTGAATCTTGGCAAAGCTGCTGAGCAGAGCAGAGACGCTCTGGGGTCTTTTTTTCCATGAGTTTTCCTCCAGTCCATCCCTTGCACACCTCTTGGCTCTATTTTGCCATCATCTCTGTGCCATGCTGTGGGCTGGGAAGCAAATCCACTAGCACCCCTGCTTCAGCAGCTGCCTGGGGTGCACTGATAAGGGTTCCTGTAAAGTGATCTCCACTCCTGCTCATTGTCCTGCCTCCTCTTGCACCTCCTTGCAAGTGATCAATGGGATTTAAATGGACTTCAATTCAGGCTGACCACATGGGGGAGGATTTTGTTCCAAACGAACGTAATGTAGGAAAATCTTGTAGGGCGCGCATGCACGCAGGCTGATTTAAGCTCACTGTTGTGAAAGTTTGGAATAAAACCCAGCAGTTTGATCCCAAAGCCCATTAGCCTTTGGAAAGCCTCCCTGTGATGTCAGTGGAGTTTGGAACCAGCTTTTTGATGCTTTCTGGTAAGGCCTGATGGAAAAAAATCCCCAGGCTTAATGGGGGTGGGGGCTGGTGGTATGGAAAATGTTTTTTGATGACCACAACCTTCACAGGGGGTACATATGCTTGCTTGAAGTCCACTGATATTTTCTGTAGAAAATTCACACAGCTTCTGTCTGTTTTTTTGGCAGTGTCCTTTTTTTTTTTTTTTTTTGGGGGGGGGGGGGGGTGGATTTAATTTTCTGACCTCATGTGAGATCACATTTAATGTTTTAATCTCTGTAGCAGCTTCCTAATGTGAAGGAGGTTCCAGTTCAAGATTTTATCTGGATATGCAATCAAAACTTTGGCCTTAGCTTCCCCCCCACTGTCTCTCTACTGCAAGCAAGCCTGTCTGCAAGCAATGCATGCTCACTGCCCCAACGAGCAAGGGGGAGGCTTCTTGGGGGGTTGAGGAGAGGAGCAGTAAGGGATGCAGAGCACCCTCATGCCTTCCCCAGGAGATGTGGGGAGCTCCTGGGGCTGCAGACTGTGGCAACTAGTGATGAGAGAAGTTCACGGTCTTCTTGTGAAGAAGTTCACATGCTTGCAGCACTTACATGGGCACAGACTTGCTTCAAGCTGGCTTTGTTTGGAGTCAGAGCATGAGCAGAGATTTGGGGTAAGGTAAAGTCATGGTGATTTTTGGAGACTCAGCATGTTAAGCTCGCGTCAACAGTGCCATGCTTTTCTATTAAACAAAAAAGCAAAAGAAAAGCAGAGGGCCAGTTTGTCACACAATTTGTCCTAGTGAATCCCAGCATAAATCAATGGGTAATGAACTGGCCACTGGAGAACCATGGTGCTGTGCTAAATAGCTATGGTCAGCCACATAGATATCACTGGAGGTGGGAATAGAAGAGGAACTAGAACTTGCGACATTCAAAAGTGTCAGATTAATTAATTGTTTCCCCTGAATTAATACATCACTCAGTGTCTATTCTTGCTGGTGAAGACTGCCCACTGCAAGTCCCCCTGCTCAGCACCATGCAATTATGCCAAGACACCACTGTGCAAGCGAGCAGACACGGTGCAGTTTGCTGATAGGGCTAGGAGTGGAAACACCCAGAAACTTGCAGGCATCACAGCACTATAGGACACTGATGGAGCACCGCGATGCAGAGCCAGCCACTGTGTAACCGAAGAGCCCATAAAGCAGTAACAATAAAAGAGCATTGCAAATAGAAACAAATATTATCTCTGTGAATCCACTCTGAACATTTTACAGCAAGGAGAGCTCAACTCTAATTTCACAAAATAGGCCAGCAGCTGTGCTATTTATATGTTCACCACTGAGCTTTCATTAATTTTAACGTGTTAATGGATACCACGTATTATTTTGGGAGACTATATGTGAGATTTGTTTAATTTCCTTAAATATCAAATATGGTTCAAGGAAAATAAACCATGGATCATATCCTTAAAAAAAAAAAAAAAAAAAAAAAAAGTGCGAATTTAACAGAATAACAGAATTCAGACAGAGAAATGACTGATCATATTTACAGCATTTATAGGTTTGGAAATCTCCAACGAAATCTGAGGAAACCTAAAGCCTGCCTTCATACATGGAGTGAAATTCCTCTCAGTAATGCATAAATATTCCACAGGTCTTTACAAAAATCCTTTTTAACTATACATAAATATTCCACAATCTTTTAGAAAATCTCCAATTTAAGGGTGATGCTTAAAACAGTTTTTTTTAAAAAAAAAAACACATATATTTTTTTTAATGCCATTTGCAGATCCTATCATTTCCCTCAGATTTCTTCCTTTTCCTAAAAACATCAGTATTTCCAAACAGCAATACAAAGGCTTTGGAAACAGAGTCCCTGTGTTGTTTTTTTAAAAAAAGTTCTCAAATATGAACTGCATACAGCTAAATCAAATTGCAGATACAAACAAACCTACTTCTCACCTCATCTTGTTCCTTAGGTTTTAATGGAAAACTGGCATAAAGCGTGGCAAGAGAAAAAATGCCTGCCACAAAAAATAAATCTGTCAAACTTGGGAAAATCCATTCATCAAAGGAGGAAAAAAAATACAATGAAATTGTGAGAAGTTTATGGAATAAATCTGTAACTGATTTGGCTCCAATATTTAATCACCTTCTGCTACCTTGTAGTGTGATTGTGTTCACCCTGCAGAACTTGAACATGACAATGGGCTTTTAGCAGCAAATTTATAGCTTAATCGGGATATTGCTAGTACAGTAGGACAAAGCTGGCATCTTGTGAGTGTTTTTGATTCTGAACAGAGAGATGGGTGCTCGGGGAGGTGAATCGGACTGGGTCTGACTCATAACACTCAACTTCATTGGAGAGACATTGAATGGCACCACCGCAGAAACCTGTGCTGGGAAAGGCTCCACAAAGCAAAACCACCCCTAGGCACACTGATTCTGGTTAGATATAACCTTATTTTGTCCAGGGTGCCAGGTTCTGGCATCACAGGTTTGTAGTGAACAAGAAAATGTGCCAAGAGAAAAGCTCTAGGCTCTGCTGTTTTACCACAACACCATCACCCCTCGCACCCTGACATGATGCAATGAGATATGGAAGGACGGTGAGGGGTGGCTGTGAAAGAGCTGGTATTGCGAGGATGCTTGTCCACGGGTGTAAAGCTGTGCCCTTCTTCCCCCCAGTAGTAAGTGGAGGCAAACAGCATCCATCCAGCTCTGCTGGCACTCCCTGCGATGGGCAGGAGCATGTCAAACAGTTACTTGTTCACCATCACTCCTGAAAGGAGGGCAGAAGCTTTTTACAGCATCACATTTGTGCTGGCCCTGACATGCAGGATGCAATAGCTTCAAGGAGAAGCCTCCAGCAGGAGATTTATCTCTCTGGGCTACTGGGAGCACGTTGCTGCTCTGAGTGCCGTAATTGCCACTGGGTCTCCTCCCCCCATGACTACCCAGCGGCAGTCTCCTTTGCGACAACCCTGGTGGTGATGACTTCTGTCATATCAATAACATATGTTGGCATAATCAGCTTTCCCCACTTCCTAATTCACCAGTTCCTCGATGAGTTTTGCAAATGCGAGGGGAATATGAAGGAAAGTGGTCGGTGCTCAGTGAGCGAAAGGCTCTGTGCGAGCTGTTGCTCTGCTCCTGGCTGAACATCTCTGCTTGCCACCGTGCTGCTGGGCACCTGGGGAACTGCTGCTGCCTCCCTGTGCTCCTCAGGATGTGATGCAGTCCAAAAGCAGCAAGAAAGTGCCCAAGTGGCTATTTTTAAAATAAGGCATCCACCTTTTGCCTTTCTGCGCTGCGTGCTCACTCGGAGACGGATGCCTTGCTTGCGTCTTGTTCCTCTCTTGTTGTTTTGTCTGCTGTCTCTGTGATAATTGCCTGCATTTGTACACTGCATTGCTGTCATTCCAGCCACCAGTGAGATAAGAAGATCACTTGGGACTATCTGCTCGTGTGCCTGACAGGCTCTGCGCAGCAGCGCTGGGTGCACCAGAGGGATGCTCAGAGCCACAGCCTCGGGTCCTGAGTCCTGGCTCCACATCAGCCATGGCCTTGCTGTGCAACAAGAAGCAAATTGTTTCAGCTGTTTTCCCATTTGATACCATCTTTCTGCTTATTTTTTGAGAGCAAGACTGACTTTTAATGTAGATAAATGCAGCACTAAGCATGGGTCTGGACCATGACTGAATCTCTGCTGGCTACTGCAGTATGAATTGCATTGCAGTGCACAATACATTGTTTTGCATCCAAGTTTTAGGCAAATATTTGTATATAGATAAGCTGACTTTTTGTTTAGCACATATACTCTAATTTCCACTAAAACTTCCAATAAAGACTTATAAAGTGAATTTATTGCTTCACTTCAAAGCAAGGACATGGTGCCAGTTTGAAGGGGTACTTGAAGTGTTAAACCCATGTCTATGATGCTTTAATACATTTTTTGTACTTTTTTAGAAGTTATTTTAATATTATTGTGCCACTCTGTTAAAAGGCCATAAAATATTTTAAAGAGCAATAAAAGTAAACACAAAAGCTAAAAAGCTCATTCTTCTCTCCCCGGCCCACTGAGAGAGGAAGAGACAGAGGATTTAGGCATAACGAAATTCATGGCAGCTGTGTAAATAAAATAAATGAGCACAATGTTTTTCTGTTGACGGTGATCCTGAACATCTTGCTATCTGGGTCTTGTTTAGCGGCAGCCCAAGGCAAGCTAGGAGAAGGAAGCAGAAGTGCTGATGGAGAGGACGCAATGGAGGGCAGGCTTCGTGTCTTCCCCCAAAATGGGAACCACAACAAAAGAACCAAGGCAAAGAGCCTTTGTCCAGCAACCTTCACCTGCTGCAGGCGTGAGCTAGCTGAAGGGTGTTATTGCAAGCAGTGTTAATAAGGATGTATTCCTGGCCAAGCCAGAGCTGGCTTCGATGGGACTGACCCCCCCTGAGAGAGCCCTGTTTGCACTCCCTGGCTTTCATTTGTTTTCCGCAAACCACAGAGTTTTTAGCTCTGTGCTGGGTACCTGCTGTACGCTTATGGTTCACTGGAGCTGTAGAAAAGAGGGCTTAAGGAAAGCACTACTGCTCCATAAGCTGCACGGCTCTTCTCAGCCCACCCATGAGTTTCACGCAGGGTAGGAAGAGAAAAATCTGGTCCAGCTGCAAAGCTGGAGCTCAAGTGGGGATGAACACGCTCAGAATCTTTCAAAAATCTGAATAATGACTGCTGGTGTTACTAAAAATAGAGACCAAAAACAAACCTTCCAAAATGGGTTTATCTCAGGGAAATTGGATTCTAAATGTTGATGCTCTCTGCAGAAATTTACAGCAGTTCTCATAAAAGAAAATCACAGTTTTTGAGCCAATATCCCTCCCATTGTTGAATATTTCTAATGAAAGTTCTCTTTTCCCAGCTCAGGAAGCACAGCAAGAGTACAACACCTTCCCACGCTGGCTCCCTCATCCAGGGCACCAAGAGGCTGGCAAAGCTGCTGGCAAAGCTGCTGCCAGCTTGCTGCCTCCCTGCCTTAGAAAGACATTACAAAATAAATAATAATAAAAAATAAGTTATATAGCACTTGTAAAATCTCAATTTGCAGCTAGGCCTACAGGTAGAAGCTCAGGACTTGATTTACTGCCCTATGCCCAGCTTGTGTTCAGGGGTCATCAATTATTATAGATCAACACCTCCCATACTGTCATGTCTGAATGTCTGAGGAGATTTCTTGTTTGTTTGTTCTTTTAATTTTTTTTTTTTTTTTTTTTTTTTTCTAAGAGGTGATTATAAACTTACTTTCTCTTGAAGACTGTTCCACCAATGAGCTCTTACAAATGCAGTGTTTCACACGAGAGCAGCTGGGGTGATGGCAAAAGTGGCAATGATTTTGCCTTCAAAAGCCAAGGTCTGAAAGAAAGGTAGAATAAATCTGGGAGAACCAGGGTCAGGGAAAGCTTAAGGGAAGCAAAAAAATGACTCATGATCAGATTGGTCCAGCAGGTAATGAGCATCGTGGAGGCTTCTTCAAGAGCTGGAGACCTCCAAGCTTGTGTTTCAAGGTTCCCCAAGTGAAGCTGTAGCAGGATCCAGCATATTCAGTGGGCACCACAAACCCAGAGACATCCGAAACACCTTGCAGGGTCTCTGCTGCCCCACTGCACCCCAACCTGCCCCACACCAGGCAGGACATGTAGCTCTCCCAGCTCCTGGTGAGCCCACTGCAGTCTGCAGTGGCAGCGCATACACACAGACCCGTGAGTTACATGAGCAAAGTGCTTGACAATGTTTTTCTGGAAGTGACTTCATATGCTCTGAGACCTTAGTGCAGGATTTGGTTGTATTTATTTGTTCTTCCCAGTGTTTTCTTGTCCTAGACAACATATTTGCAGCTGCGAAGGCTGATGACTCCCTTTGCTCAGAAGTCTTTCTCCTGAGAGCCTTCTTTCAATGGTCTCCATTGTAATGATCTGGATTTTGCATTTCCGCTGCCGTGCTGACGAATGGAGTCCCAGGGCCTGGAGCCACGACAGTGAGCACGGGGCAGAAATCACAGCCAAATTCACCAGCGCAGCTCACTAGCCACTGATTTATTTCCCTCCATGACCTCCATGTGGCAGCGGTCCAGATGCGAGCCCACGTCCTGCTGGAATCCTACACATCATTTCGGGGTCTTTACTCATCATTTCTAGACGGTGCTCTCCGAGTTCTCAGTTCCACTTCCAGGAGTGAGATGCTCTCATTGTGCTCAGTGGGGATTTGGCCATTGCTTTCCGGAAGAACAGGAATACTGAAAATATTAATGGCCTCCAAGTTACTCACTTCAGAGTGTCTGCAAGGTCTGCATATGGAAAATTATTTGTCATTTCCTTGCAGACACTATTTTCAAAGGAGAGATATAGCAGTCTGGCAAGAGCGCAGCACCGTGATTTAATAGTTTGTTTATCTCCCAGCACAGCTCTGCTGTGTAAGTTCAGGAATCCAGCTCTGTCCCATCTTCCTATCCTTTTTTGTTAACAAGTACACTGTTCTGCTCTAATAAGGCTTGCTCTTCCAGCAAGATTCACTGACATGAATGAACTCTGGCTACCAAGGAACATGGGAGCTTGCAGTTCCTGTATGGAAGTAACTGCTCCTGCTGCACAGAGCTGCATCCAGAGCTACAACCTGGAGTGGCTCCAACACGTAAAGAGCTTTAGGGATGGGACTTCATCGTTTCATTCCACTAGAGAGACACAATCTCCATCAGATGTGCTGCCAGGCCTGGCACACGCCTTCCCCAGCTAGGAAGGCACGTTGTAAACCAGCCCTGGGCCATGCCACCCCTTGTGGTGATGGGCATCCCTTGACATATATATATATATCACCAGTGGTTCCACCCTCTACAACTGAAAGCACAAGCACATTTAGATTTATTTATTTTTAAAATAAAAATGGGGATTTTTACATCTCACTGAACCACTGCACTGCTGGAAAGCAGAGATGTTTGTGTTACGTACAACAACCACCACCTAAAACCTCTGGTATCTGGATACCAGGGTGGGGGCTGCTGGTATACCAGCCCCTACTTCCATTTAGCTGTGCCAAAAGCTACATGAACAGGTAAATGGGTAACCTGGAATGCCTCAGAGCACAAGTGGAGCACGTCAGCCCCATACACAAACTTTGGTCTTGCTGAAGGATACAAGATTTTACCCTGTGAGACGCTTGAACCCAAAGATCCACTTCATTCCACAGCCTCCAAGTGACTTTGCTGGTGCAACATGAGAGCCACATCAACACAAATATCAGTTTTATTTCCTTCTCCAGCTCAGGTGAACATTTTTAGGGTCTTCTGAAGTGGTTAGAGCTTTCTCCCAGTTTGCTTTTATTTTATAAGAGGCAGAATACTTTATTTTCTATGTTTTAGAAGCAGCAAAGTTACAAGGGACCTGCTCTTCTGCGGGCTTGAGTGCACTCTGATTCAATGGAGTTCAGCCTCAGATTTGCTTTGAAGAGGAGCTGAAGTGCCTTTAAATTCTGGCTGGACAAAAACCATGGATATAGTTAGAGTGCTTACAGGAGAAGTCAAATTACATCTTTGGAATGGGAACCAGACATTTCAGAGCTGAGACAGAAATTCATTGAAGTAACAGAGAAGACCACAAAGTCCAGGACCATGAACGGAAGAAGTTAAATAACCTCCTGAAGCCCTGACAGGCCAACAGCCTCCTCCACCAAAATATTAAAGATGTCTCCTCAGAAAATAATAATAATAATAATAAAGTGCATTTTAGGGCTTGAGAGAGGTCTGCCTTCAGGAATTTCTTTGTCCACTTGCCCAAAAGTCTCAGTATCAGTTACAGTCTTTGAAACACTCAAAGCTTTCTGGGGTCTCTTAGCCAGCAGATTCCCTCTCTCTGCTTCCAAGGATTATTTTTTCTCCATTAGACTACACGTTTTGGACAATTTCCCTCTCATCGTGCACAAGTGTAACAGATGATCTCTCACTGAATTATTTTAGAAATGCATTTATGGAGTCTGTTGTCTGGAATATAGAAGCTCCATCTTTTCTAGGCTATTTATTATCATATATAATTCACAAAGTCCAAAGCATGAGAGTGACTTTAAAAATGAGAAAAAAGCTTCACCAGTCAACCGGGATGCTCTGTTATGTATAAGCACCGTGCTAATAATCTGCTGTGTATCTCTCATGTGTCTCTTGCACATGGAGGACAGAAAGCTCTTACTGACACCAGCTGCTGCTGCTTGGGTGACAAAAGCTTGCACCTTTTGGTCACCCAGATCCCACGCCTGCTTCTCACTGAGGCCACAACCCTGGCTGTTCACAGCAGTGGAGCTGACGCTGTTGATGCCATATGCTGTCATGATGCTATCTGCTGACCTGGTGACTTATCTGGAAAAGCGATGGCTTTCTGCTAAATGATTGTGATGGAAGAGAAGGGCTTTGGCCGTGTGCATGGTGTGTAGTACAGACCCTCCTGGTCTGTAGGTGCACAGGCTGCTCGTGTCCTGGCTCCTTGTCAGGAACTGACCTGTGTGGTTTGTCTGCCTGGTGTGCCCTGATTCCTTCAGAAGGGAAAGGGCCATGGGGCATTCCCTTACTCTAGGAGAGCTGCAGACACAAACTAGGGACCTTACCATCATGAAGCAACAGTGCCACATAACCTTCACCCATTTTGTGTTGGAGTGAGGCAAGGGAGAGTTGTCATTAGGTTTTATTTACAAAGAAAACCAAGAGAAATCACAAACCCAATATCATGCAATGGGTGGTGTAGAAAATACACTGTCCTGATCCAACCAAATACTTAAGCAGATACGTAGTCTTCTCTTTGTATTTAAAATTTATGCTCAGGGATTTGGCCCTTGACACTGAACATCTTGGGCAATTCAGTCTCCCAGTGCTGTTCAGGATATTCTTTTCAGCTTATAAGGAATCTTTATTGAAGCAGTACACGATGATAAGCATTAATAGAAGGAGAGGAGAAGAAGAAGAGAGCAACAGAATTCCTCTTCCATAACTTCAAAGGAAAAAAAAAAAAATCCCTATGTGTGGTGTGAATCCTTGGAAGTGTCGAGAATAAAAGATGATAACCTGGCTGTCAAAAATAAAATGTAAACTGCATATTGCACCCTTAGCTATAGAGAAGCAATGCATCTTGCTGGAAAAAACCCTGGTCTGCCACTATACACAGCATGCCCAACTTGATCATCCCAACCTCAGCTAAAGCCCAGATGTGGCAAGGCATGGGCAGCCACCTCCCTTCCCAGCCTTGTGATGGGTGGCCTCAGACCTGTCTGTCATGCTGCTGCCCTGTCCAGTTGGGTGCACTGGCCAAAACTGTCCTCCTGGTGGCCAGAGAGAGCACAGAGGGAGAGGACTAGACACAAACGTGGCACAGTGGGAATGGCAATGCAGCAATTTGATGCCCTTGCAGGGAAGACCACTCCAGAAAGTTGTGCTCTGTGCTCTGCTCCTGCCCCATTGCCATCCCTGGGGCTAACCCCAGCTGTGGGCACATGGACGAGTGCTGTAGGACTTCATCTCACACGGATGAGTGCTGCAGGACCTCGTGCCATGTGCTGCCTGCCAACCCACTGGGGCACTGAGCCCAGCACCAAGAACTTGGGGGGAGAGAGGAGACAGAGATGTGTGCCATGAGAAAGGCAATTAACCAGAGCCCCAGATAAGAGTGAAATATTCCATCTGTCTTTGTTTTAATGTCATTGATCTAAGCCAGAGGCGCAACGATTTCCAGTGCAAAAGTTTATGGACGTAATCTCTGTTTGCTGGTGGAAATGGCTCCGCGTACTTGGGAGTGGGAGCATGCCCTGCTTGTGTGGTTTGTCTTCTGGGGAGCTAAAGACTTCAAGGAGATTGCTTTAGCAAGGGGTTAGTAAACTTCACAGTTGTCTGCAATATTTTATTGGAGGCCGGAGAGACCACTCAAACATCTGTTTGGGGGGAGCAAACAAACAGCTTTGCCACGTTGGTTAGAGCTGACTCACAGTTTCTGTGATCAATGGACTGAAATTACACTCTGAAAGTGCAGGCCAGTGTTTAGGATATGACTTTAGGGTAAATAAGAGCATAAAGAGGGTGCGGAGCCTCCATGAGATTGAGCTCTGGCGTTCTCCATTGCATTCTTTAATATCACATCCCAGAGGGGAGACTTGGTGGTGGTTGCTTTTCAGAATAAACATTCTGGGTCACAGCAGTGATTAATACAGCAGAGATCTGGGAAAATATACCTCTGTAAACAGTGATGTTTTATAGCTGTGAAAGGAACTGTGTGTACTGAGAACTCCCTGCCTGTATCTGAGCATGCTTCACATGCAGAAACAAATCAACAACTGGGAATTTCTGCATTTGGTAAAAAATATTCAGAAGATTTCATTTGTACAATGAATCCATATTTTCTGGGAATTAAGAGAGAGAATATATATTGTGATAGGAAAATGAATATAAGAGGAACCAAAGGAGAAGTCAATTAGATTTCTTATGCAGATAACATAATGAAATACATTAGAAGAGTTTAACTTTGCTATCGGTTACCAAAGAGAAAGTTTAAAATATAGATCCTGCCTGCCACAAATTTCCAGTATAATATTATTATAAGAACGTTCCACAAATATATAAATATATAGCCGCAGAAATACAGACATTTAATACTGACAAATGTGTGTCACCCAAGTGAAACAGTGAAATATGCAGGGTGCAAAGGAGGTGGTGATGCTATCTGTTATCCGTGTACCAGTCCTGCCAGCAGCTGGGAACTCCAGCTCCGCAGGGGTTTGAGGTCGGCAGGAGATGCTGGTACGTGTAACCTAATAGTGCAGTATAGGCAGGAATGGTTTGCACTATACAAAGGGCAATTTCATGGTCATCTCCCTTGGAAAGCTGACGGGATTTGGAAGCTGAACAGCTATGTGTGCCTTTGAAAACATCTCCTGCAATGTTTAGACAGAATGGCGACAGGCCTTAAAAAAAAATCCCCAAAACAGGCTAAGTTAGAACCTGTTTTATTCTAATGCTGTCCAAGAATAGGGAAGTCTGTCATGTGAACTACAAAAAATTATTAAGTGTTCCCCCATGGAACAATGTGACTTAGATTAACTACTCTTACCAGTGCTGATGGCTGTACGGAATGGTGTATGCAGGCCAGAGGAGAGTCCCTTCAATATCTGGTGAGCAGTGAGTGATATGCAACACGCTTTGCATCTGAGGATGCTCCAGAAACCACTGATATAATCACTGGAGATATATGTAGCTACATCATCATATAGAGAGTACAGCTCTGAGCTTCAGGGGCTTAGCATCTTTCTTGTGCTAAAGAACAAAGAGCATCACTAGAAGAAACCCAGCATTTCTCTTTGCAATAGGAACTTTGCTCTCAGCCCTGGCATGCAAAGTCCTTTTCTTCCCCTGTAAATACTCTCTCCTTCAATAAATGTCATAACATGCAGTAATCTTATTATGCTAGGTAGGTTATTTTTGCAAAGAAAACACGTCTTTCATCTCTGAGAGTCTGCTTCATTCAGAGCCCATTCAGCTCTCTAAGGAAAAAACAAGGCCTGGGCTGTGCTGGCAAGTGTGCTAGGAAATTTGGGAGCTGATCTATTCTTCGTGTTGCCTTCAGTGCCAGGGGGCTCATGTTTTCCATGGCTTCCTTGAATGTGGACATCACTTCCTTGACCCTTTCAAGAGTTTTCCCCTGCACTCAGGGCCATGAAGGTGTCCCTTGCTGACCAGGTTTGCCCTGGGAGAAGAGGAGGAGGAGGAGAAGAGAACAAGGAGAAGAAAGAGAAGGAGAAGGACGAGGAGGAGGTCATCTGTGCTGGGCAAATTCAACCCCTGGGTTTAAGCCTCTGATCCCAAATCTTTCTGAAAATTGGACAATTGGCTTAATAGCAGGAAGTCGGGAGCTGGCAAATTACTGTTCCTATAATCAGAACAGGACGCTGAGAGAAGGAGCTGTGCTTTGGCAGTGATAACTGGTTTCCATGTCTCATTAAAACAACACAGCTTATTCATATTTTAAGATTTTTGTTGTTGTTGTTCAAAGGCTAACAGAGCAGGTGCCCCTTTTATGGGCCAGTAACCCATTTTGGCGGCGTGGTTTGCATTGGTATTCAGCAGATTTACTCAAGCTGCCTGGGTAAACATAGTACCAGCTCTGCATCCCTCTGATACCAGGACTTTATGGGAAAAGACATGAAACAAGTCACTTCTCTGGTGTCCCCATCCAAGCCTGGGCTGAATGTCCTGGCAGCCCTCTGGCCATGAATGTCCCCTGAATAGTTTTTCTCAGAAGAGGGTCAACATTTTGGTGTGGGTGGGAATGAAGAGTTACTGGAGGGATAAATAAGGGCCTTGTTATTGGGATGTAGGCAGGAACCTATCCACTGCGCAGTGCAGTGCGTGCCTGGAGCTGTGGAGGAGTGATGCTGTGACCAATACCAGAAATATATGAACCATTTCCTACAGTGGGGGCTGTAAAAGGGTAATTCAGGTCGACAGAGACCTTCCTCCTCTACCTGTTAAAAGTCCCTACCCATGAGGACAGAAGAACTTCTCTTGCGAAAGGAAAATGTATAAAAAAAGCAGATTCCTTCAGTGCATTATGGCTTTTCCCAGCAGGAACCCTCCTCTGTGGAAGCCCCTTCTCCTTCCTACCTGGCTGCAACCCCTGCCAGTAAGGTACTGGAGTGCGATGGGCAGCAAGTGCACAGCACAACTCCCAGGACATTTTGTAAAGCCGGCTCAGAGCTCTGTGCAGAGACACAACAGAGATAAGCCAGAAGTGAGAGTGACCAGAAGCCAGCGTTTCCAAAGGTGTGGGTCATAATGATCCCATAACAACACTACCACAGAGTTTCTGGGACAGAATCTTTGAGGGGATAAGGCTGTATTTTGACTGAATTGGGTCTGAAGGCTGTTGTGGTGGCTGTCTGTGCTATGGCCCCAGAATCCATGGTTTGGGCAGAACTTCTTGCTGCAAAATAGCAGGACTTGAAGCAGCACGGGCTGCTGCTGGCTGACCCTGCAGAAGTGACAGAAGGAAAAATAGAAAAAAAAAAAATAAAAAAAAAATAAAGTAGAAGTAGAAACTATGAAGACAACAAATGTCTATCCTCTGAGTAACGGAGAGTGTATATGAATAATTTGTACCTCTGGTGATAAGGCAGCAGTAGAAAGCATCCAAAAATCCAGCATAATGTTCAACTGAATGGGAACTTATTCCTTTGCATTATGCTTAAAGATAGGTATAGACCAAATGTGTGTCTACTTCAGACAGCTCAATAACAAGACCTGAAACAAACTTTTGGACTGAGCAATTTAGGAGCAAGGAGGAAATATGACACACCAAGCTTTTCCAGTTTTGTCTATGAACTAAAGAGCCCAGTGCAGAAGGGAGCTTGGTCTCTGAGGCCCAGCACCTTTTGCTAGACAACATAGTGACTGTAGGCACAATGCTGTAAAATATCCTGTCTGCTTTATCTTGGGTGGAACAAGAAAGGAAGGAAAGTCACAATAGCTCTCCTCCCTTAATCAAAATAGCCCATGCCTATCTAAGAATCAAAGATAAATTAGTAATAGGGATCCTTGGGGATTTGGACTGCTACTAGAAGCCAATGAGAGACAGGGTGAATGTGCATACTTGAATGTCATCCAAGCATTTAACACACTCCAATTTGGACAAAGTGTCTGTGTAGCATCTCTCTGACCAGTTCCTGTGCAGTCTCATAAAATGCATAAAAACAGCAGTATTTTTTTGTTGTTGTTGTTTAAAAAAAAAAAAAGAAAAAAGCCTCTCTTTCCTTTTCTATACCTATATTTCCTCTTTCCCTTCCTATTCCTATATCCCTCACATCCTCTGCTACTGAGTCCCAAAGAAGGTCTTCCAGCCCTGCAGCCTCCCAGACCCATTGCTGTCAGGAGTGGCTCCTTCTGCGTGTCCTGATGCAGACGTGTTATGGCCCAGTGGCACGATGTCATGTCATGCCAGCAGAGAACTGTCCCTTTGGAGTTTGCATTTCTGTTCATGTTTTTTTTTTTTTTTTTTTCTTCAGCAGCTCAAAAGATATCCTTGCTGAACTCCTCGTTTGCACTTGGTCACGTATTCCTCACATTTATTTTGCTGGTGCTGAGTATTTATGCATTTCCTGCATTTAAAAATAACCATGTACAATTTTTATTTTCCAAGGAAAGAAGGAAAATTTTAGCTCAGATTTCTAAGCAAAACAGAGAGAAAAATCTGGAGATGATCAGAGAAAGGACCTTAGGACTGAGTTTTATTCTGTTATTATATAAGTTTATTCTCTGAAGGCAGGGACTTACACTGTAACAAGAGAGATTTAGGGGAAAAAAATATAAAATCCATGTTATTCACTGACAATACTAGTGAAGCAGTGGGATAGCCCATGGAAGGAGGCATGTGTGATGTCTCCATTCCCAGCAATTCCAAAGTGCAATTTTCACCGGTATGGGTCAGGGAAGCTGTCAGTGGTGCTGGGCTGGGCTCTGGGTGACACCTGCCAGCAAGAAAGGCTCAGGCTGGCAGCGAGGTGACCCAGCTCTGCATTCAGACACACAGGCTTGTTTTAAGGGATACAGCATCCCAAGAAGGAGAGGGAAAAAAAATAATGCACATTTTCTCATGATTTATGCATCTGATATGAAATATTTGTTGTACATTTCCTTTGGGATGCATTCAGTTCAAAACCTGTGATACCAACTGATAATGAGTTACACATTTATTTTGAAAAAGAGCAGGCCAGCACTAATTGGAAGCACGTTCTGTTTGACTAAGCAGGTACAGTAACTCCAAAATATTCACCGTCACTTAACTAAGGCCTTTATGATGATATTCATCAAACCACTTTTTCTAGTCTAAGAAAAAGTCAATGGAGCAGTGAGCAGGCAGGACACAAAGCAAAGCAGCGAATGGCCAGGACCAACCAAGAAAAGTTTTCTTTTTAGGCCTGTTACATTTTCATTATAAATAAATATATAAGTAAAATAAAATAAAATAACAAAATAAAATAATAAAATAAAATAAAATAAAAAATAAAAAAAATAAATTGTAAAGCTTTCATCTGTGGCTAGTAAATATTTCATCATCAGGTGAAAACTTCCAGCGATTTCAGCAAATGTCTTTTTCCCCCGCCCCCTCCCCTACAGAAAGGAGGCATTTTTGTAAGAAAAGTTGCTGTGAGTTTCGGGCCCCACTTCCCACTGAGGAGCAGCCTTCTGGGGAATTTGTGAGCAGTTTTTGTAGATGTTCCTCCTGTGCTCCCTGGCAATCACGGTGTGCCTACAAACATTAACTGGTTGTGCTGGGGCCCAACCACAGCCGTATGAGATGGGAGGCGAGTGCTGTATCCCTTACACAGATGAAGAAGTTGAGACACAGGGCCACAGCAGCTGCTGTGGAGCCGAACGCCTGGCAACACTTTTCATCGTTGTCATTTGCATTATATTATCCTGCACTATCACGCAAACAGGGTTGCTGAGGCTGCGGACTGCAATGTGGTGTAGAAGACACATGAGGAGACTATTATATCTCTTGGGACACAATTTAATGTTATCTATAGCAGGTCTGCTCTGATAGTCATTATACAGAAAATTAATTCACAGCCAGGAAGGGGAGGCACAAGGACAGCCCTTCAGATGGCACGTTAAGTGTAGAAAACTGTGACAGCACAGTCCTAACATGACAGTCAGCCCTTGAAATGCATCGACAATCTAGATTTTTTATGACAGCAGAGGGATCTGCATATTATCCTTTTGCTTTTTTATATAGATAAATGGATAGAAATAATATACACAAGTGTGGATGATGTAGGAAGCCTTCCTGTGGGCAGAAATGTATTCAGAGAACTCCTCAACGAGCATTACTGCGTATGGTAACAGCTGCATGGAAAAGCAGCAAATGACCTGAGTGGGCTTCTGGTGGCAGACCCTACAGCTTCATGCCCATTGCCCTGAGCTGCCCATTGAAGTCACCCGTCCCAGACACTGAAATGTTGTTTTCATGGAGGTGTTCAAAGCGGGGAACCGTCAGCTAATTTCAAAGCTATAGCTGTTTTTTTCCAGGTGCCAGATCTTGCCAAACACTTGGGGAAAATAATAAAAGAGTATTCTCAATTGAGTTTATCTTACAATTTCAGGTGTTAGACACTGTTTCCTTCCCAAGATACGAGAAAAAAAATGTTGTGGGTTGGTTTATTATTTTTTTTTTTCCATGTCTAATTCCAGCTGTGGGATGATTTTATGTGCCTGGCAATCCTTGATGTGCTATCTAATAAGTGGCTGTTGAGCGTTCACAATTGGCTGGAAGTATTTCAACCACACTTCTGCAGGAGGAGTTCAGCAAAATTTCACGAGGGTACTTGAGCACTAAGCTTTCCTACCTGGCCACGTTACAAAATGGGCCTTTCCCTCATACCACGAAGAGATTAATAAACCAGCAAAACCTCTGTACACACAGGTTGGAAGAAGAAGGCAATAGAGAAGGGCTCAAGGGGGAGCCAGGGCAGAAGATGCTGGTGCAAACACATTACAATATTAAGTAAATGGGGAAAATCTATGCAGAGATTTTAATTAGTGTAACTATATCCTGCATGGATCTACAGCAAGGAATCCACTGACCAAAAAAACACAAGTTGCTTGGTACTGCTAGGCTGGCTCCACGCCTTGGAGAAACACAGAGTGATCTCCAGCGAGGGAATGTTCCACAAAACAGCACAGCGAGGACATCCTGCACTGCACCATGGCTTTTTCCAAGAAAAACAGCCAGCAGCCCAAACCAAACCCCAAACAACGCAAACCTCAGAAACGTAAATAAAATTGAGCAGGAGAAAGCAGCCTTTGGCAATCTGGGAGAGCAAGGGAGGAGCAGCCCAGCTGAAAGCACCACGGGACTTACAGAAGAGCAGCCTGCTATTTGCTCGTTGCAGTGGGGTAAACACGTGGCCCACCTGTGATGAAACTGGCCCTGGGAGCAAGAGATCTGGCTGGCGAGAGCACAACAACGTGCCTGTTCCCCTAGATGGGAGGTTTTGAGTGGACTTCAGCACCGGACAGTAGTAACTTTCCATTCAAAAGCCAACGAGGAGAGTTACCACGATGGTGTAAGTCCTCTCTGAAGAAGAACAGCACTGAGCATGGCCGGTCCCTTGGATGACGGATACAAGTCCATGGGTTAGAGCATCTCTTGCCAGATGCTACAGAGAGCCACTCCAAACAAAGGGCCCTCTCAACGTGACACAAGTGGTGGTAAGTGTATGCCTGGAAGTGCAGCTGACATCAGAAAAAAAAAGAGTCTCCAGGAAAAACAGACTAGTCTCGAGCACTGCGCCTTTAAATAACAAGCTCCTCTCCTCCAGATGATTTTAATAAGGCCAGGCACATGTGTTGTAACCCCTTGATGCAGTACAATATGAATAACCAAATAAAAGATCTCTCCAGATTTTAAGATTTACTGTTTGCGATGGGAAAAGGCCAACCAGATGACATCATTATACTTCAAATGTGAATTACTGCCAAGTTCGGTAATACTAAACTGGAGAAATTGATCCTCTATGTTTTTTCAGAAAAATGATTTTTGGCTTCGGTGGTGATTTTTTCTTTTGTTATTTATGTAACTGTAACATTTGTGTTTAGCAAACTTTAATTTTACTTAAAACTGGAGCCAGAGTACCTTATCTTACAGGTTATTTGTTTTCAGCCATCTGCCTAGCTGGAAATAATTGAGTTTGACAATTTATGGGTTAAAGAGTCAATGGATTGTGTTGGATAATTCACAAAGAGCCAAATTCTAGCTCAGGCAAAGCTGTAGCTGGCTTCAGTGGGAGTCTGCCTGATGAGGATGTCAGGATCCTGGTCTCTGTCTGGAAGATGTTGCACTGTTTGCCTGAGGAAGAAAAACCCATCCGTATGTAACAATAGCACCCTTTTCATGTAACACATCTGGATTTCTGGAAGGATAAAAAGCCATGATACTCCAGCTAATATAATGCTATATTTCATTTATATACTATCTTATCTGATCCCATGGATATTTTCAAGCACCCCCTTGAACGAGGTCCACCAAACGCTGCTCTGCTCACCGCGGAGCTAAAGAGACCGAGTCCCAAGGAGGTTAAGCCACTTGCCCAAGACTGCAAAGTGATTCACAGGCAGAGCTGAAACTGAAAACCACAAAGCTCTTTTTCCCACACCCCTGCACACCACTTCTTTCAAAGTGTTTGTTGATGATGTGAATAACAACAGTTGCAAATCTTTGTGTTGCAGACAATTCCGGTCATATATATATATATTTAATCAAGTGCTTACTGAAATCTCCTCGTTTTCCATTGCAGAAAAGGATTCTGAAATTTCTTGTTACAGCACTGTTTGCAGACAAATCCACATCCTTATGGCCAGGAAAATGTTCTATTTTTACAGTGTACATAAGTATACTTATTAAAGCAGCCATATATTCATGGAATCATGTTGGATCTGTATTTTTCAGAAAGGAAGCCCCAAGCTGTACAGCTGTTATTATTCTTAAAAAAGTGCAGCATGACACTCATGAAACCCTCTTGGTTCATCATTTACAACAGAACAGGTCTTATTTAAGGCTTGGTGCCATCAGTGCTGCAGAGTACGATTTGCCTAGTGGAAATCACTGCCTGTTGATAAATCTCTGCTGATTGATTTGTTGTGTTTGATCCTTAAGTTGAATTCCCCAGCCCCAGTGCCATGAGATGCTCTGCCCTGAGGATGGCACAGGGAGGTGACACATACCAGGTCCTGCTGCCCTCAGGAGCCTGCAGCCAGGAGCGTGGCACATTGGGGCTTTTTATTGTTGACATCTCTTGCCGAGGGGTAGATCTCCCAGCTGTGGACACGGTTTTTCTCAGTGTTCCTGAAGAATTGGTCTGAGGTGACATGGAATATTTTTCTGTTAGCTGTAATGGAAACACTTGCATGTCTGAGGAGACCCAGAAGTCACATACTATAAAAAGTGGCCTGTGACAATGACCTTACCCCACTTCGTCCTCCAATGATTTTGCTGAAGTTTTAGCCACGTTTGTTGAAGTTTTAGCCATATCAGCAAGTAAACACACAACCCTTCCATGTTCATCCTCATAGTCACAGCTATCATGCAGACTGACACACTTTGGAGCAATTTTCCTGTCGCAAAACAGAGTTGTGCATTAAATTACAGACCTTTGGAGCACATCCATGCAAGCTCCAGGAGTTAACCATGCTTTCATACATCACTTGATGAGTTTTTGCATTACAACTCGGCACCATGGCTTTGCCTGTGGCAGGTGAGGGAGCGCTCCCATGACATGGTCAGCAGAACCATGAGCCCCAACCCGGCAGGGAGGCGATGCTAAGTGCCTGGTGGTGGTGGGAAGAGATCCTGGAGCATGCCCACAGCCTGGGAGCAGCAGCGAGGGGTGGAGGACGAGGCCAAAAAAAGCACAGGAACTGAGAAATGCCAAGGGGAAGCTCTGGGGCCAAGCATGGGATGGGAACAGCACTTGGCTCTCCGAGAGAGAAGAACCTTCCCAGCTCTTTGGTTCCTGGTGTGCAGGGGAAATGGGGCTTCACAGCAGCCCTTGGAGGAAGCCGCTCCACATCAGCACTGGCTCTCACCCCAGCCAGGCATTTCTCCTCCCACCAGCCAAACAGGGAAAGAAAAGAGGGACAAAAAAATAGTGCTAAGCCCTGAATTTTGGCGAGCTTCTTCAGCCAGAAAAAAAAAAAAAAAAAAAAAAAAAAGTTTGAGGGCCTCTCTGGTTACAGTGACAGCCGCCGTCTGAACCGCGAGTGAGTTCAAGCCCAAGGAGGGTTCTGTAGGACTGTTTGTGAGGAGATTTGGGATGGGATGGTTCACACACCTCATTAGGGACCAGCGCCAGGGCAAGAGCTGTGTGTGGCTGGCCTCAGGCCAGCGGCCGGTTTTAGTCACACCAGCTGGCATCTGGGCTGGAGCAGGGCAGGGCAGCTGCAGATGATGCAGCATCGCTCTCTCACATCCTCTTGGCTTTAGAAGCTGGTTTCTCTGGCTCAGGGAGGTTTAGGTGGCACAAAGAGCTTTCTGTCGTCCAAACCAGTCCTGGGGGAAAGGTTCAGGGATGACCAGCTCCTGGGCACGGAAAGAAGTGTAAATATTTGCTGCTGCTTTATTAAAAACTGATTTTTTTCCCACCCAGCTGCACAGACATGCTCCACAGATGTGGTGGGCAGATGAGGCTCTGGAGTGGGGAAAGCGGAAAAATCTCTGCTCCTGCGCTTCTTCCTGCACCCCTAGGTGCTCTGCTAGTTGAGTTGTTGGTAGATATGGGAATCTGGCAAGCTAGCTAACAGGCACTTGCTTTAACCAGAGAGTGTGAATGCAATTATGTATTTCACAGCATGCAAAATCTACCATGGGCTTGGCAGAAACATCCCTATGAGTCCAAAGAATAAGGAATATATAAAATACTGAATTCCTGCGTCCAGATGAACTGGAACACAACCCCAGAAAGGAGGAACTAAAGAATTAAAGCACAACATTTAGTTAAAGGTCCCAACATTAAGCGGTATCAGGGCCATGATATAGGGCCGCCAGAGCTTTATTTTCAATGGGGCATGACGCAGTACAAGGAGGAGGGAGGCCAGGTTTGCAGACACATCATGGCACATGGCTTGGCATGATGGGGAGGGCCAGCAGAGGTGGAAAGGACCAAGATTTTTTTTAGGGAGTGGGAGGTGAAGGAGCTACAACAACCCTTCAGAGGAAAGCACTGTCCCTTTCCAATACCACATCCTTACTTCCTCCTTCCACCTCTGTATGGACCATGTAGATCCCAGTGCCCCCCTCCCATGAAAATCCCTGTGTTGCCTTCAGGTACTGCCCAAGCCAAAACACATCAGGGAAGATGAAGGAAGGAAAGGCAGGACAACCAGCACCCCAAGCCAAAGTTCTCTTGCACCTAAGTTCTGGCTGAGTTACAAGGGGAGGGTATATCTTGGGGTAAATGAGGCAGAGCCCACCACAGGAGGGTGTTTACAGCCAGGAAGATGATCCAAGTTATCATTGCAGTTGTTCTTCTGACAGCTTTTGGATCCACTTTATTTTACAAATAATCATGGCTGGTTGCCCAACTTTGAACTTCGGTCGGGTGGCGTCCTGCATTTCAGCAGAAGCCTTGCATTTAGTGGTGTCCAACTAAAACATGTAATGTGGTCAGAAATGTGTTTTCCCTTGTTTTAAGAGGAGCAGCAGAAGGAAACTTGGAGGAAGTTCTGGTCTCTTTTTTCCTTCACTATTGGATGGCTTGAAAAATGAAAGAATCTGTTTCTGTGTGAATGTATCCCTTTGGACTATTTTTGAAACAAATTATCTAGAGCTGTGCAAAGGATTGTTGTATTTCTCTGTGGGTTTATTTTTTTTTCTTTTTCTGCCAAACCAGAAACAAACAAACAAACAAACAAAAACCAGAAAAAAAAGTTCAATTTAGATTGACTGATGTCTTTCATGCGATCATGCGATTATAAGTTAATAATTCTGTTTCATTTTCAGACTTGGATTGCTATCTTCCTAGCCCTTAGGAAAAAAAAAAAAAAAAAAAAAAAAGTTTTCTATTTCATGAAAAAAATCTGCCTCCAAATTAAACAGAGAAAAAAAATCTGGTTAGAGAAAAAAAATACAACAAAAACAACATAAACACAAAATAAATAAAATTTGTTAAACTGATTCCATTTTCTTATTGGCTTGCAGGTAAAGCTCTTTGGAAGCTGTCTAATTTCTCGTCTTAAAAATGATATTCTAGCAAATTGTCTGTTCAGAGAAAACCCCCGTAAATTTCCAATCCTTGTTTAATATGAAGTGATACTTGGGCAAATGTACTATTTCAGAATGAATAAAATAGTGCAAAACTAGAGACGTCAAACAAATTGAAATCACCTGACATTCAGGGCTAGGTAGTGAAGCAAAATCTCACCAGCTTGGAATAAAATAACATGACCTGAATGCAAAACCCTTTTGAAATGCAATTTCCTTCTTGGGGCACACACAAATCAGACACAGATGCAGCAACGTCTCCTTGCCTTTCAGCTGATAACAGTGCATGTTCCTAGCCCACCTTGACTGCAAAGAAGTTCAGTACTTAAGCCTCAGTGGATCAGCATGATCATCTAATGCCATCTGCCTCTCTGGGAGTTATTCCTGTTATTGTCCAAGCAGTATGTCTTAGAAAAAAAAATAAAAAAAAATGCAATGGATCCTCCTAATCTTCTTGAAATCAAGAAATGATGTGCACTGAACTGCTACCAACTCACCCAAAAAGGATTTCTTGGAGGTCCTTGACACAAGTAGTGACTCAGCTACCTCTTAATGTTCTCTGATCATACCAGAACCCATAGCAGACTGCTTTGCATCACTCCTGTCAAGGTGCTTAAGAGGAAGGGTGAATCTTTTTGACATTTTTAGAACAGGACCTGGGGAAGTGAGGCAGGTTTTTGATGAAGCCCTGGTGATCAGGGGACAGGGTTTGAGGAAGGAAAACACTGGAGACTTTTCTCCAACTTGTCCTCATTTACCCACCTCTGTCCAGAACCCCATCAAAGTATTAATGCTCTTGAACATCTTTTGTTTGGGTGTGGTTAGAGTTAAATCTTTCTAACGCATTTTTGCTGCCAGCAGTTGCACATAGCTAGAAATGGATATCTAAAGAGAGTGCATATGAAGCAACTAACCACAATTGGTGTTGATTTGGAAGTGTTAGATTCGAGGGTCCATGAGATTAAAGTTCCCTGAATAGATCTCCGCTGTGGCCCCAAGTCAATGCAGAGTGTTGTGCTGGGTGTGTGAACTTGAGGAATTTGAGCTAAGGATCACGATGACACTAAGACACCAAAGAATACATAAATGGCTATTAAAAAAAAAAAAAAAAAAAAAAAAAAAAAAAAAAAATCATCCTCCTCTTTTTCCACATTATTTCTGTATGTATTTTAATGGAATTTTGGATGAAATTCAGCTAATGCTTGGAAAGGTTTGAGCTGTTTTACTATCTTAACCATATGTCAGTGCTTCAGTCCTTCCCTGCTAGATTTAGGGTGTCTACAAACCAGTAACGGAGTCTAATCAAGTGTGTCCGGAAAGGGACAAACCCAGCAGTGTGTGACCAACACAATAACTTCTTTTTCATTTTTTTCTAACTTCCTGGTGTGCTAATATGATTATTGTCCACGGACATGGAGTCTTTATTTTAGGCAAAGCTTGGAGCGGATTGCAAACACATTCCTCATCCTCTCCCCAAGAAAACATTTATGCTTATTTTATGGTTGGGTAGTTGCTCACATGCCCATGCAGTGTGTCCGAGGGGGTTGGCGTGTGGGAAGAGCAAGCCCAGCTGCCCAAAGAGAGTCTCCTGAGGGCAAGCTTGGCACTCTGGCCAATAATATTTTGGGGTGGAGCTCCTGACAAATCTCTTTCATGTGAGCCAGCCAGGCCAGGTGGACAGAAGTGGCTGCAGCTGAGGCTTGTGGCTGATGTCAGTGGTGCAAGGTGCCCCACGCACCCATGTCCAACCATCCATGGCCCACAGAGGTGGCTGGTACAACCCGTACACTAGCCATGGGCCATGAAAATGGGCATGGAGAGGACAGGGTGGACAGCAGAGGTGAACAGTCCCCACCTCCCCCAGGGTGGCTTTCCAGTTTTGAGAAGAGGAAGAGGTTCCTCACCTTCTTGTGTCCTCCTGGAGGACCGTGGCATGGCCTTCCTTTGCTTTAACTCTCCTTTTCAATTCACAGTAAATTAAGATTGCTATTATTATTATTATTAGAAAGTCATTTGAGCAGCCTAGGGAGGCAAGTTAAGAGGAGCTGGCAACATCCTGAATCTCACACAACCTTTTACCCTCACATCTGTGCGTTTTCATCAGCTGAATTAAAAGTGAGTAGAGATGCTCACACAATTACAAGTTTCCATGTATGAAACGATGGGTTGGGTACCCACGCTGCTGGGTCCTGTGCCAATTAGCTGAGGCAGAGCACAGTGACTCCAGCTCATCCACACAGCACAAGGCTCTTCGTCATCTCAGCCTTTCCCCTCTAATAAGGGGTTGTGCTTCGGTCACATAGTTTCGTCTCCATTCATAAACAGAACACATTGCAATGTGAAAATCTGGTTGTAATCTTCCCGCATGATTTTTGGGGGCATGGCATTTCACTCCTAAGCAAGGAGACTGGGAGAACTTTTCTGTTATGTCCTTCTGTTAAACACTATTGTGAGACGTAGCTCAGCGGTGTCTTTGTGTTCCTGGTGGCACCATGCTGGGGAGGACGTGAGCCCTCCTGCCTTAGGGCCGATGGCAAAAGTCACTGGGACAATGCACTGCATCCAGGTTTCAACTAAAGCACCTGCAGCCTGGTTTGCTACTCCCCATAGAGCAGCTGGCATCTGCAATGCAAAGGATCCCCCTCAGCACGGCCTCCCCTCCTTCTCCCGTAGAAGAGTTGCAATAAAAAAATAACACTTTCTAAATAAAACAACTTTGAAAGATCTTCTGGCCTTCAAGGATCTATTGCCCCTAATTCCCCTCTCATTATCACTGTTTATCTAACACTTGTGCACTTGGGCTCACAGGTTATCAAACGCCTTAACCTTGTCATTGCTGGTCCTCACCTGCACTACGGATGGCACCATCAGGATGCTCAGGCTTTGTAGCTGGATGTGCTACAAGGGATCAAAATGCTTCCTGTGCAGAGTGACCATCACATCAACAGAAAGCGTGCTGGAAGAGCACAATTCTGTTATTTCAGCACCACAGCTCCAATGCAGGAGACAACAGAGCGTCTTCCAGTCTGCCAAGAGCAATGCAATCCATCTGCTCTCTTTGACATCACTTTGCTGCCTTTTGTAAGACCCATTCCCCACTGCCTCTGCGCTTTCCAAGCACACTGTGACTCATGTTCTTCCCAGGTACAGCAAAGCTGTGAATTCCCTTTGGACATTATAGCAGTTCTCTTATTTTGACGGTCTCCTGCTTCAGTAGCTTTCGCAGGGTTGCAGTTCTTGGTGTGAAGAGTAAAACAGATGTTTTGTTTTGTTTTGTTTTGTTTTGTTTTTCCAGCAAACAGTGAAGTTATTTCTACAGAATAACACAATAAGAAAGCAAGATCCTGCCAAATCTCAGAGCACTAACCTGCCGCTTTAGCAGTGTGCATTTTCCGTTTAACCCACTAGTAGCCAGAAAAGAAAGCATTTAGAACTAACACAGGTAAAATGGACTAATGTGATATATGAGGCAGATCTTTGTGAGTGGATTCACCTCCCTTCGCTTTAACCATATACAAATAAGACTTAAATGTGGTGGAGAGCCACCCTGGGCCCCCTCATGGATCAATGAGGAGGAACAGGCATATTTACATTGTTATGGCTACTGCAGAGCAAGATGGTTGATGTCCTTTAGGTGTCTCTTTCTCTTTATTCAGTCTAAGGGTGACTAGCTCTGACTTTGACATCATGAGACAGGTGAAACATGCTGTTTTCAGGTCAATTAACAGGCTGGGTGATGGAAAAAGCTTTCTGCATGGAGCCTGGCTGTGCACTGGAGCAAAGCGTGCCACCTCTTCCAAACCATAGGAGTACACACCAGTATCTCTCCAGGATGAGCAAGGTGATAACATAAAGTATGACCAAAAGAACAAAGTCTGAGCTTTGGTAGTAATGAAATATAATAAAAATCAGTAAGTCATTGTGCTTCTTGGTAAAGTACCACGTGCAACTATAAATTGTCTGTGTGATTCTACAGGTGACAGAAGATGTATCAGTCTCCAATCGCTGAGCTGATTTAGTGTATGAATCTGTAACAACATTGTTTGTTTAAATTTATGACACCAAGGTGGAATGAAGCCTCTCAGATGTTTAAGATGTGATTTTCCCTGATGTAAGCAGGCTCCTTTGTTCTACTTCTGTACTCCTTCAATACCTAACCTTGTAAATGGGTCTAAAACAAGGAAATTTGGGTTAGGATTAGGGCTTCCTAATCCAATTTTAAGCCTCTATTTAATTGCTCCTTGGAGGCCGAAATACTGATGATTTCTCCATTTTAACATCTTTGGTTTAGCATGAAACAAAGTGGAAATTATATTTGCTATCGGAGCAGTTGCTGTAGCTGCCACATGGACGTCAGGTGAAGGTGAGAGGAAGAGAAGGGGCTTTGTCTTCTCGGGAACATGAAGGGATACCACAGTGCTGCTCATAGGAAGTGGCCATCCAATAAAATGTCTGGGCTCTCTTCATCCTGCTGCCTTCCCTCTGCAAACGGGGAAAAGAGCCCTTCTTTGCAACTGGTCTCAAGTTTCCTTTTCATCAGAGGAATGTAAATGAAAATACAGGGCTTACCACCAAGAATAGATGTACGTTTAAGCTCTCTCAAATAAGCAGTCATCTCAGATTTCCAAAAGAATAGGGATAGACTGGTTTTGCTGTTAGAAAAGAGCCACATTTTCAAGCAAAATTGCTTCAAATCTTCCTCTTAACCAGCTGCTTCTTTCAATACTTAAAAAGTCAGACAAGACTTCTCAGATAAACCACACAAATGAATCATGTTCCCAGGCAGAGAAGATCCTGATATTGAATTATTTCTTGCCAGTGTCCAGTCTTGCAGTCCCTGGGCTAAATGAACAAGGATTTCCATGGAAAATGACCTAGGCTCCTTTTCTCTTTAAGTTTTCTGTAGAGTTGTCCATTGGAAGACATGCAGCTGGGAAAATACTACAAAAACAGTTCCCAGGAATACTCATTTTAATGCCTTATTGAATGTGCTGTAGCTGTGCTTATGTTCTTTTTAAGTTTCTTTTTCCAGTAACGAACACATTTACTGACAGGAACAATTACAGAAGCAAAAAATTAATGGGAAGAAATTGTCTAATTCAAATATTCACATTGGAAACTTGGAACAAAGTTCCTTTGATCATGTAATAAAGTCATATTGCACTCTCCTGTAAATCTAACGGCTAATAAAAAAAGGGTTGGCATTTGAACACTGATAAGAAAAACTGATTAGTTTAATGTTATTTGCAACTGATGAAGGGACTTTTGGGGACAAGAGGGGGTATGTATTATGCGTGCTCTGTGAGACCACCACAGCTTAAAGCTAGCAGACACGGGCAGCAGTGCACAGCTATGCTGAATGGAAAGGGATGGGAGCTTTTACCCACGCTGAATGCTGGTTATTCAACACTAAGCTATTAAAAGATAAGGATATGAAGATATGATATCCTTATCCATAACGATAGCTCTGCATCTACTGGAAAAGAACTCCTGCACTTGCCAGTGTGCCTCAGCTGAACCAGATGGAAATATGGCTATTTATGGTCATTATGACTAATAACCTGAACCAGGAAAAAAAGTTCCCACTGAACTAACCAAAAAAGCCAGAAGTGCAATCCAATTCCAGTAATCACCATAAAGAATAAAAACTAAGAATTAAATACCTTAGAAATACTCTTAAGGGTGATGCAGATTTTTTTTAATATGGACACAGCAACAAGTCCTCAAAAAAATAATAAATAAATAAATTTGGACAGGGCTAGAGAAATAGAAAATCTGTGCTGTCTATGCAGTGTAATTAAAAATTTGGCAAAAACACTGCTTAAAACAGCTACGTTGTTGGAGAATGTCAGCAATGACTGAACTCAGCTGGTTAACCTCTATTTCTACAAGAGTAATTGGAGAGACAACTATTTGGTTTGATAGGCAAAACCTCAATGAAAGGTTTTCTAATTTAGGTTTTCTGTCACTTTGCCCAAGTCAGATCTCTGTATTAAATCAAAGATTGAAAACAAACAAACAAACAAACAAACAAGCAAGCAAGCAAGCAAAACAATACTCTCTCCAGTTAAAAATGTGATGACAACTTAGCTGGGCACAAATCCAGCTAAGCTGCCATCATCCATAACAGAAATGGTTGGAAATCATCCGTAACAAAAATTATTTGGTCATCAGTGGTAAGACGAGAAATCTGGCAGTATCCCATCCACCTGTGATGGATATTCGTGAGTTTCATTCTCATGACACTGAACTCATTGGTGGGAAGTATATGAGGCTGTTCAGCAACAGAAATGGCCCAGTTAAAAACCCCACCTGAAAGACAGCGTGGTGCATAGCCCACTTCTTGACTTTATGAGAAGAGATGGTGATGGATTGCAGCGGCCAAGAGGGCAGATAAGTAACTATTCAGTAGAACAGTTTAAGTTTTATTCCTTTTCTTATTTAAAAAGTGATTCTCTTAGGCACAACAAAAGCGAAAAGAGGTTAAATCTTTTCATTTCAAAGGACACTTGTGCAAAGATACTGAAGAACACATAAAAGTAATTTGTGAGCTCCACTTCTTACTTAAGTCAACTATTTTCATGAAGGATTCATGCAGCATGTTGGGATTCTTTCAAGTGCCTTATTTTTAGCTACAGAGAGGGAAACAATCTTTTAGTTTAATAGCCCAGCTTTTCAAATATTTATGCCTGATCTGAAAATCTGCCAACATTTTCTCCCTTAATGGATGATTAGAAAAATTTCTTCAGTTCTTACTTTATCTTTCTGCTGAGCTGGTGTCATGTGGATTGGTGCTCAGTGGTTTGGCATGCTGCAGCAAAGTAAACACACAGCTAAAGAGAAAGGAAAATACTTTTGTACCAAAATGAAGGTATTTACTGCCCACTTTCCATTTTCTGAGCCTGACATCCCAGAGTGGAAGTGTTTTTTGGTAAGGTACCTGGGTCTGTCAGGTAATTCCTAGAAAGTGTGGAGAGAGACTTTAACCTTTTTGCCTCCATCAGATAGTTTTAAACAACTTTAGAATGCTGTCAAAATGTCTTCTGTAGCATATGCAAGAGAAGAAGGGCACAATCCTGAATAGGAAATTCTGCATGATCCCACTGTTTGCTCCATAGGGAAGAGCAGGCACGATGCAGAAAGCCTATGCATCATTTACACATTACTTAATTTCCTCAGATTTCCCTAAGATTACCTGAGTCTCGAGCCATAAGTCTTTTACTCCCCCCAACAGCTCCACAACAGTGTATTTTTCTCCAGAGCTTCGGGCTTTGTGGCAGTGAGGTCTTCAGAGGTGGAGTTAATTTCCCACAAAGAAACCAACAGCTAACAGACCGATGTGGATGGCTACATTTCTTTTCAATATTTGGATAAACTCTGATTCAACTTACTTTTTTAGCATTTTTTTACAATGTAATTATTTGGAAAACAGAACAATGTACAGTACCAAGAACATTCGAAAATAGAGATTGAGCAATAAGAACATTATAGGACTTGATTTCAAAAGAATGCATGCAGCAATTATTCCAGGCTGCATTAAATTACAAAAATTGAGAAAAGCTGTGACCTAGATATTTCTTCTCCTGAAATATTTTTCATTTCAAGTGTCTACTTTTTTCAGGGTCCGTTTCTAATGAAAGGAGTATTATTTTGTTGGTAAGGTTTTTATCTTCGCAAACCCATTATGCTATATTAACAGGTTGCAGGGGATAGTTAAACACAACAGAGACATATGTAGTCCCAGTAGAGCAGACCAACAGATTTTGAAACAAAGATACTCTGCAAACCACTGGAAGTTATACAAAACAGACAGGAGAACTATTTAAGAGAGGAAACCTGATATGAATCCAGTGCTGGAATTGAAAAGCTGAAAAGCTCAAAGAGCAAAACTCAAGTATAAAATGTTATCTGTGCAGGAGGGGATTAGTTATGAGCTGAATTATATTAAAACACAGTCCATGTTAAGGAAAAGTTACAACACACTTTTTTTTTTTTTATAGGAAAAAATACAGCCATTTTTCATGGATTCAGTACTGGAAAAGCAGCATTGTACACAACAGAGGAAAGAATAGCTTCAAATATAGAGAAATTACTGGTTTTCTTGGTGTAATCGAGTGCTTTAGAATGTGACAGAAGACCAACAGAATATAGTGTCCTGCCAGGAACTTTCAGAAGAGTGTGTAAAGCTGAATGAAAAATACCAAACATAAGGACATGGCAATTGTAATAATTGCTCTGATTCAGGGTTGGGACTGGCTGGGTAAATTATATGGTGAGTCATATATATATATGTTTTAATCTGCTCCCAAACAGTGTTTATCAACATAGACCACAAGTTCACCTGTGGAAACCTTACAGGATGAATGACTGCTGACTTAAAGATTTCAGTAAATTGTTATTTACTGAAATGTTACTCATGGTTACAGTAAAGTCAAGTACTGATCTTCTACACACAAACTACTTTATCTGAACTGATTTATCACCGATCACTAAAGCTCTAAGTTCCTCTGCATCCTGTTAAAACAGTTTTGCAAATCTTTAACTGCATCATCACAAGTCAAAAGCAATTTTCCCTAGGACTTTATTGCCTCTTTGAAGTATCAACCTGTAGAAACACTACTCTTCTCATCACACCTAGCCAGATCAAGGTCCAGCAGAAATATTGCTGTATATTTTAGATGAAGACTTTCAGATGGGCTCTGATAGAGGCTTGCAGTCAGGCAGTTGGCACTCCCTTCCCAGAATTAGATGTGGCTTTTGCTACTGCCTCTGTGACTCAGGGCATGCCCACGCTGCAGTTGCTACACATCACGGGTATGGCAGGGATGGAGGGAGCTTCTCACACAGGGAAAAGCAAACACCTGAAGACCCAAATCCCTAAATCCTGGGGAAGAGGAGAAAGATACCAATGGACCAACAGTGTTTCCAAGAAGAAGCACTGGCTTTGTGACCCCAGGAATAGCCTGGTGGTGGGAGGACACCTGCATGCCACCCAGATGCATGTGTATGTAACAGGACATGCCTGGGACAAAGCATGGCCACATCTCCCCATGGCAAGCAGGAACCTGTTGTGATTTTCACTGAAGGAAAAAAATACCCTTACTATAGAGTCTATTTCCCGAGATCAGAAGATCCAAGCCCTGAGCCCACAGCTCCCCAAGAGCTTGACAGCAATAGGTAGGAAATGTTTTCCTACATCCTGAATAAATGGTTTTATCCACTCAAAATAGGCTTTCAATACAAATATATCCTACATGGACTGAAAGCACTTACATTTGAAAGAGCTATTCATGTCTATTAAGTCAGACAAATGATTGAAATTTAACATTAAAAGTGCAACTCCACACCTTGTACCATTTATTGACAGGAAATTAGGAACAATTAGATCTCTGTAAAGCATGGCAAAACCATGATTGCCAAAGGTCAGACCTCAGGAAAACCCTGCAGAAAGCTCAACAGCTGAATTTCTTTGCAGGTATACATCTTTTCACTTATTTCGTACATATGGTTTCAGCAATGATCAGGTAAAATGGACAAAAACAGATTTCCCCCACCAGCTGTAATAAATTCAATCCATTTTTCCCCTCCTGTTATAAACAAGCAGAAATGTTGCATAGAGCAGACACTCTCTGGTCTTTTATGGGCATTATTGTGCTCTGGAATGGAAAGAGGACTGGCAAAGATTGCTTGCAAGTACAGGAATGAAGGAAAGAGAATTAATTTTCTGCAACTTGCTGTGTGTATTTCTTGAGTTTTAATACACTTGCATACAGAAAGTTCACAATGAAACACCTTGTGTAAATATTGCAAGCCCCTGCCTGGAATTCTGGCAATGAGCTGTCAGCAGATAAACTTTCACTGTTACTTTCTGTAAGTGGATAGCCTTGAAAACACACAAGCCAAAAAAAAAAAAAAAAAAAAAAAAAAGTCAGATTTCATGATTTCCTTTTCAAAATGGACTGAAATGTTGATTCCTATGAGTTTGTGTCTGTCAAGATAAAAATTAAGAACCAAACTTTTTCCTAAAGGTTATATCCAACTCAACCCCATTTTGAATAAAATATAATTTGGGTTCTAAAGGTTTTAAGTTCTCATAAATATTCTCACATAGAGTATAGATTAGATAGATAGATAAATTGACAAAATCAGTATTTTTTTTCCCTTAATTTCCAGTTCTGGCTACCCCTTGAGCCAAACATCCCAAAACAAAGCAAAGAGGACTATTCTCTTGATAATCCCAGCTGTGGCCAGAAGAAATTGTGCCTGAAATTGTGTGAGAAAATTTTGAGACAAATGAGCTTTGGCTAGCTCAGCTGTGAATGTCTGGATGCTTATTTAAAGTGAAGTGACCCCAGACTGCAAAGCACTGGATGTTCACTCGTCACTAATTTCTAATAGTCACTCTGAGACAGAGTGAAATAGCCAAGAAAGGGTTATGGGCTCCTTGTTTGCACAGAGGATTTAAGAGGTGAAAGAAGAAAGGAATGGTCTCAGGGGGTTGTAAGCCATGTTGGTTGGATAAATTGCTTTCCTTAGGTGTTATTCTGGCGTTTTGATGTTTGAACCGTAAGGTTCATAATGCCCAAAGGCAGAGAGTGATGGCAGTCATCAGGGTGGCATGGTGTCCTTGTAGGCAAGTCAACATCCACTGCCATGTTTGGGCCCTGCTTCTTCTCTGCCTCATGGAGGAGGAGGTGGAATAAGGGGTCCTCTATCTCCATCAGGACAGACGGGACTCTCCCATGCCATCTCCTCTGCCAGCCCCTTGTCCCCAAGGTGTTTCCTCCTCTACCTCTTGGGCCAATTCTGTGCAGCCTTGGGCAAGGCTGAAAGGGCAGACACAACCTTTGAGCAGTTCCCTAGGAAAAGCTGATTTGGGGGGCAATGGAGGAGGACAAAGAAAATGTGCAGTCTGGGAAAGTGGGAAGCCTTTTCTGTCTCTGGTCCCTCAGACGAGTGCAGCTGAGATGAGTATGTGCTTTTACAAGCAATTATTTTAAAGTGTGCCCAGAGGACGCAATAGTCAGGCTTTATTGGATATGTAATACACACTGTGACAGTATATGGTGCTGTTGCAGGCCAAAATTACAATTCTGGAACCTTGCAGGCTGCAGCTGCTCAGTAAAACAAAGGAAATCCCCCCAAAAGAAAAAGAAAAAAAAAAGGGGGAGGGGGGGTTAATATGCTTTTATTCAAAATTCAGAACACAGATTATACGACTTCCGTCATTTCAGGACTTTTCTGTGCCTTTAAGGGCAGCTGGGGGAAGTATGAAAGAGCATCTTCCCTAGTGTGATGGAGGAGACAGGAGGGGGCCCTGGAGCACTGTAAGGGCCAGAGCTGGTGGTGGCCCTTGCACTGGTACCAACAGGACTGTGATGTCCCTGTTGGTTCCTCCAGGTAGATCTCCAGGCACATCAGTGCCACGGCTCAGTCCCACGTGTTCATCCACACGTAGTTGGCCAAGGAGGCACAGGAGCAGCACCCAGCAGGTTAAAGCTCTGACTCACTGGGGCAGATGCAGATCACCTCTTGGGAGAGGCTTGAAGCTAGTCCTGGAAGTCAACTGGAGCGAGACCGTGCTCTGGGAACAGAGGGAGGCAGCTGAGGACACAAGCTGTGGGAGATCTGTCCTGCCACAGGAACCGCAGAGCAGATTTGCTCTTTCATGGTGCTTATTTCCTTCGTGCCACTGACCCTAACCTGTTTAGTTACTGACATATTGTTCTGCACTCTCAGTCATTTCCCATGAATAACTTTTTTGTTAGTTCACTTTCTGCTCTAAAAGTTATTTTGGTTTTTGGAAACTTTGTTGCTCTATTCCAGAAATCAAGCTAAGTGCTTCCCATCTAGTACGGAGTGCATGCAGATGTTGGCAGGGCAACCTCGAGACAAATTAGGATCTGACCAAGCACTCTTGCAAACAGACCAATTGGCACAATGGGCCAGCAGAGTATGTGATACAGATCTCAGATAAGACATGGAAAATCTAATAAAACAGTGAAGCAGAAAGAGGGGATTGTTAAGCGTTCTTGAATGATCTGGGCAGGGGCAGCATGTTGTATAGTATTAACACGACCTCAAGAAGCAATACCACTGCTTTAACAGTGATGTAGCGTGGCACAGATCACACAAAGTCTGTGCCTTATTTCATCATTGCAGTTCTACTGCAGCATATTTCTAGGTGGTAAGCATTGCTCAGCTGCTGGGCTTCGACTGTTGCTTACCTTGAAGCCCTTCTTGGAAATGCAAATAAATGCATAGATCTTTCCGAGCCACTTTCTCTGCAGCCAGCTCTGCATTACGCACTCAGGACTATTTGCAGAACAGAAGGGGATGACACCGCTTTGCTCAGAGCTGCTGCAATGCATCGACTCCCTACATTCACAGGAACCAACAGACATGGAAATGAGATTTGAGGACCAGGTGGGCTGGTCCGTCCCTCAGACCGTACACCTTTAGAGGTCAATCATTATAGAATGAAACATTTTGCTGGTTAAATCTGTATTGCCAAACATACAGCTTCTTGTTGCTGGTTCCTCTGTGCGCTGGGGCTGAAGCCCCCCTGTTGTGATAGATTCCCTGAGGTTGCATTTGCCACATCATAGAATCATTAAGGTTGGAAAAGACCTCTAAGATCATCTGGTCCAACTGTCCACCTAACACCAATATTGCCCACTAAACCATGTCCCTAAGTACCACATCTACCTTATCCTGTGTCACAGGAGGCCGGCGAGGACCTGGCATGCTGTGGGTAGCACACGAGGGTTTGTAGGGTGACTGTATCTGCACCAGGCACCATGGTGGAGGCTTTGCCCAGGGCTGGAAGAGGGGCTTTGTACCATGCATTGATGGGCTAACCAAAGCAAAGGCTTTCAGACCTGTTAACTCAGATTCAGGGAGTCTGAAGTAATATACTAGGTCAAAAACTCCATTAACTCAAGCTGAGTAAAAACATCACTGTCAACCACTATCCAAGTTTAACACAAACCTCTTTGGCTCCCTGGTTCAAGCAATTTTATCAACATTTGATCTCCTTTGACATCAGAGTTGGCTTCTGTCTCTAGATCATTTTGTCTAGACTCGATGTTTACATTAGACTTACCCAGATTGGCACCATTTGCTTGGCAATCTCTTTGTGCGCGCGCGTGTATGCTTATTGCAGCTTTGTTTACGCAGTTTCCCACTGAGTTTGTGACCAAAAATAAGCACAGAATTAAATGTAAGCAATACTCAGTGGGATACTAAATGCATTTTATAGGGTTTGCCTCTGAAGCAAAGGATATGAACTGATTTTCAGGCATCTACAAAGGCCTGTAATCAAACCCAGATCATCAGACAAGAGCGATTGTTCGGGTGAGCTAAATTTCTTCTGCTTTTCTCCATTGGAACAATTACAGAAACCTCAGTCATGTTCAATATGTAAAGTGGCAGCAAAACCCAAGTCTCAAAACCTTTGCAGGACAATATTTTCTATATATACGTACTCTAACCCAGGGCTAGGCAGAGTCAGTGAAGAGCTGTGGAGTTCTGTGGCCTTTGGAAAAGAGCTGTAATGATATTAATAAAAGAGGAGCTTCATGGTTCGTGATGGGTGGAAGTTGTTACTTCATCTAGGAATCAGCACCTGAAGATCATCTTCTTAAACACTGAGAAAAAGGATTTTTGAAGAGAGAACATATAGAGTCATGGATCAGCAAGCCAGACAGCATTGTTATAACTACCCAGCTGCCCGCCTGCAAGTCATGACTTTAATATTTCAGAAGGTAGTTCAGATGTGCATGTCTGACTTAAGTTATCCTCTAGACATACATTTCTCCTTGGCAGCCATGACTTCAGCTAGGTTTCTTCTTCCATCATTGCTCTTTGTTTGTCCTGAGTAAGAAGAACAAAAATATTAACTATAACTATAAAACCAATATTTGGTCAACATGACTATCCAGGTCTTGAAAAGAGGAAGCGATGTGAACATTTGGGGTATGACTAAAGCCAGCGAGGGAGCAAAAGAGTTCATGGGAAACTGCAATGTTTGCTTTCACCCAAAAGCTCCCAAAACTTTGCATTTTGTTCTCGTTTGTGTTAGTATTAATCGCTCTAATCAAGTTGACTATCAAGATATTGTGTAGTCCTGGATTCTTCTTTCTTCTAAGTGTCTCTAACTGGTCATGTTCCCACGACACACGTTGGCTGTGGCTTGGCTGCTCATTATTGAGAATGAGACTTCACAAAAGGACTAGGATGAAAGTTTGTCCAGGCAGAAGGGAACAGCACAAAGAAGAGAGGCTGTAGTTTTTCTGCTCCATCCAATGCTGCTATGAATGGATTTTGTCTTTAGGAGACAGGAAAGATATGGAATATTTTGATTTAGTTAGCAAAGCACTTGTTTTTAATGGGCTGAGCTTTCTGAAATTACACCAAACACTTTAAAAGATAGGGCTTGCAGCAGCTCCCCATCATTTGGAAGGAGTCTTGTGCTGCTCTATAGAGTTTCTATTGATTTTCTCAGACTTGTTTTTTCTTCTAGCCATCAGATCCATGTGACCTCCCCAGATGATGGCAGATCTCCAGCAAGAGAGCTTGGATGGCACACAAAAGTTATGTATGTATTCATGGCTGCAAACAAGCAGCTCCTGAGCCAATATAATGAGTACAAGACACAGCTGAGCTGATACAGAGTAATGAGTGAATGTCAATTTTCAGCCAATAGTGAGGTGTTGGGACACAATTGTTTGGCAAGCCCTTTGCCCTTTATGTGTCAAAAATGGTGTGTCAGTGCCTTTGTACAGCGAATGGCACTAGATGTTACGGGAAGTGCTTCTTGCTGCTTTAGGTTAGCTCCAAAAAACTGCAAAACCCCCAGAAATTAGAAGTGAATCACAGGTCATTTTTGTTGCAAAATCTCAGTGATAACCCCTGATTGTTCAAACCTTCCCTTTCACATGTAATCGCATCTTACGAGCTGTGGTGTGATGTTCCACTTACGTATATGGAGTAAGAAACGATGACTCACACCTTTTCCCAGTTGTTGTACAGACAGCCCTTCCTATGTAGCGCTGTGATATATATCTGATCATGATGATAAGAGGTTCATGGCTATGCTTTAGCTCATTGTGTAATTTCCAGACTGTATTCTGGAAATAACATAGCTAGAAATCTCAGCTTGTCCAGTTGGTCATAAAATGAAACCCATTAAGGGCATCAGTGGAAAAAGCACGGGCCAAGTTTGTTAGAAGTATAAACTTGCAAACCTATCAAGGAAATTTGATGTCAAAATGAATGTGCAGGCTCTGGATAAAACCTCGCTGGTGTCAAGATATGCAGAATAACTGAATAAATCTGCTCAGGCCCTCGCACAATCTTCCATCTGATTAGAGCGGCCTCGGGCAGAATCTGTCAGTGCAGAGACAGAAACCTGGGGCTGGGGACAGGCGGCTGACCCGCACACGTGGTGGGCTCGCGGACCATTTTTCCTTGGCACTCCAGCGTTTCTTCACAGGCATTCACTAAGACCTTAAACAAGGCTGGATGAGATTTTTTTCTGTAGAATCAGATGGGAAGCGGGTATGGTTGACAAGTGGTCCTGCGATGGAAACCTGACAGCTGTTGCACACAGAAACCCCTTTCTATTAAATTGGCCACTAATTTGAAGGAATAGAGGGGAAATGAGGAAACATGGCACAGTAAGCGTTATGATTCCAGGAACAGCTATTCCCAGGTAGACTATTTTAAGCTAGCCAGGCTTCCCAGGAAGCCTTGACAGAGTTTCCTTAGCTGTTGTGAGCAGTCACCTTGCAAAGCAAAGCATGGCACCATTCTTGTCCCACCTTGCTGCTCCGACAAGCTCTTCCAAAACCTCCCTCCAAAATTTCTCACACAGAGTAGTGTCAGATTTTCTTGAGTAAAGGCTGTGGCCTTTGGACAATAGCAATCATCACAACCATCTCCTGTGGCAATGAGTTCCATGAGCTAAAAAGATGACTGAGGAGGTGTTTCCTGGTATTCTTTCACTTTCCACCAGCTGTTGATGTTATTATTTAACTCATTATTAGTTTCAAGTATGCTGCAGCACCGAGCAGTTGTTGTTCTTATTAAGGAAGGATAATTGGCTGTCTGGACCTCCGCTCGGATGAAAGGAAATGTTCCTCTTGGGATTTCTCAGTGTTAGTCCATTTCTGGCAACAAAAGCAGATAGATTTGATTTTAGCACCTTCCAAAAATACAGATTACCGCAAAAGTGAAAATCAGATAGCGAGGCAAAATGGACAGTATTTCCCATGAGGAATTCTTCATACGGACAGCCAGCAGGATGGTCACTTCCATGCACCACAAGTTCTATTAAAATAAACACATCCTCCAAACTTCCTGGGCTCTAATTCATCCCGCTAAATTTGATTATCACTTAAGTCATTTAGAAAGCAAGGCATTCCCTGTGTTGTAAGAGTTTATTCACAAAGTCAGCTAAAAGTGATAGACACTGCACTAATTCAAACCAGAGCGTGGGGGAAAAAGGAGTTATGAAAACTTGGCTTAGGCTGGAGACCAGAGAAGAAGTTAAAGGAAGAGCAGCATTTTTGAGGGAAAGGCGAATTGAAGGAATGAAGTTTTGGAATTCCTGTCTTTCCTGCCTCCCCAGCAAGCAGGAGAATCTAACGTTTGCTGGCTTCACAGGGAACAAAGCAGAGCTTGAAGTTTAAAGCTTCGCTGCTCCCACTAGTTATGTTGCCATTGCTGCTTAGCTCCAGCTCTCATGTACACACACCAACATTCTCCAGATTGCTCAAAAACAGAGTTTGGCTGGTTAAAAAAAAGGCTCTCCAGAAGCACTGGAGCACCAGAGAGGAGCATCTCTTCACCACACTCTGCACATGGGAAAGGCAAAAGCTGCTGCGGGTGGGTTCCTGGGGGCAGTGAGCTAAACCACCTGCAGATCCGCGCAGCGCGGCCCCTGCTGCTGACCCTTCTCCCTGATGCAATCTCTCTTCCAAAATGTGTACGTCCTGTGCCTACTGCACATGGCCGAGTTATGGATGGGAATGGGTTTTCCAAGCAGCCGCTGACATCCCAGCTGATGAGATGACACAGCCTGTGAGCGAGCATCGCCGCACGCAAGCGGCAGGAGAAGATGCCATCCGTCCTGCACGGCCACATAGCTCTGCACCAAATCCCACATAAGGCTTCTAGAAAGCCTCAAATAATTAACAGCATGAAGTTAACCGTATGTCAAACATTTCACGGCATATATCCAAACTGTAAATGAGTATCTGTTAGAACTTTATTTAGAGAAGCAAAACGCTGGAGGAAGATTTATTTTTGATGAATGGTCCAACACATTTGCTTACCCATTTCCCCCTCTGAGAATTTCTGCTGTTCATTGTCCCAGTCCGGGCTCAGCATCAGTCCATTTACATCCCATTTGCCTGCCCTTAGCTTCAAATACACTTTGAAAAAAATCAGAAAATGCAAGGGAGGCATTCACCATTTTATGTAGCTAGAAGAGAAGTGGGAACAGAGTTGTCTATTTTTTTTTTTATTTATTTATTTTTTTGCATCCTGGTAAATACAAGAGAATGAGAGTAGGCCTAGAGACATGCCTGCCATGCAGGAGTCAGAGATGTTTGTGAGAGCCTGTGCAGCGCTGAGCCTCTGCCTGGGTGCACCAAGAAGGAAGCAGCGACTGCAGTAGCTCTGGCTGCTCCATCCTAAGAGTCACAACAAGGAATTCAAGCCACAACATGGAAAAAGACATGGACATAAGTATCCACCAACATCTAACCACTAACACGTCTAGGAGAACTGAATCAAGCATTTCAATCACAGTCCCAGGAAGTGAGTAGGTTGGTGGTCTTAGACCTTCAAAGCAGTGAAGAGGAGATATGTCAATACACGGGATGCATTTATACCCGCTCACAAAGTGCAAGCAGGCAGATTCCCATTCATTCAGAAAAAAGTCATATAGGCCCACTCTGCCTGACCTCAAGACTTACAGACCTCAGCTGCAGATGCTTTGGGAATTGGTGTCTTAGCAAAGAAAGCATTCAGGCTTCTGGAGCATTTCTTCCACGATTTCTATCGAGGACAAGAAAATGGGCAAACTGATTAATCTGCCATCAGGAATGTCTTTATTAAGACACTCTGAAAGAGCCTGGCTGTGAACAGGGATTGGTAGATTACAGTTACCAAACCAGGCCATGCCTTGATGGCACACCATCTAGGAGGTTACCTGTCAGCCCTGGCATCAGCCCATTTCAACCACTCTCCAGCTTATGAACTGCAGGAACCAGAGACTGGCACTCACAAACGCACTTCATGTCTTTCATTGTTAAGGTCTGACTCCTTTTCCTGAAGCTTTTAAGTATGGTCCTTTGAGCTTAATTAAATGAGACAGAAGCAAAAATCAAGAGGCCTCCACTTTGGAAAGAGCCATGTCACTCACTGATTTTTAACCACAAAACATGGGACTCTCTTTTCTTTCTCTCTCTCTTTCTTTCTTTCTTTCTTTTTTTTTTTTTTTTTTTTTTTTTAGCATTAGCTTCACAGTTTCTTTTCCTTTGAAGTTGCTCAATGTAATCAGAGCCCAAGAAACCACACTGTCCCCATCAGCACGTTGAGGCACCCCCCTCCTTCAGGGAGTGGAGCCACCAAACAGCCCCTGGGATAACACTTTCATCCTGACAGTCTGACTGTCATCACAGCACCACCAGGCAAGCAAGACATTTGCTTTTAGCTGCACCAAACACCTCATTTACATTTCCACTTCCTCTGACTCCTGTCAGCCTGACACACCACTCTGCTGCCCAGAGGCTGTGGCAGAATTTCCCTGGACCACGTATATACAGTATTTTTGTAAACTTACGCTGATGAGCCATGGCAGCTCCATCTACAACCACCACAACAGTCTTTTTTTTTTTTCAGGCCAAAACTCCAAAAGTCTTTGGGGCATTAAATTTCTCTCTAGATGAACTCATCTGTCACCTACATGGCCCCTGAGACTGGAAGTGCATATTGTCAATAATCACCTACCTGATACAAATCTGTTATTAGGTTTAAGGATGAGGGAGACTGTAATAACTGTAGGTTGTCACCTCCTGCCTAAATAAGGCATGAGTCTTGTCCTCTTGTCACCTTCTGCCTCACCTTGGCATGAACTTTGTCCTGAAGAGTTTCTCCATCTGGTCCCCAGGGTTTGTCTGAGACATGCTGAGGCCCTAGAAGGAAGGAACCCAACTATGACATGTGCGATGAGGAACCTCACAAATCAAAATCCTTAGCCCCCAATCAAATATTCCCCCAATCAAATATTTTTAAGGTATCTTATGGCTAACTTCTTTCACCACTAACATTTTCCATTCTGTTTCTAGCCCAGATTTGTCTGGACATTGCTTCCAGACATTGTATCTTGAATTCCTTTGATATGCAAAGGAGATCCCATTCCCAAATACATGTCCAAAATTGCAAGTAGGTTGACCAAGAGCTTTTCATATAAAATTTAAGCTTATTGAGCAGTCTATAATGACGAGGAGAAAAAACAACAACAACAACAACAACAACAACAACAACAACAAAACCACACACACACAAAGAAACACAAAACCCACCACATTCCCATACTACTTTGTCCTCAGCAGTACCCAATCTAAAATCAAATAATGATGCTGTAGGAGTATGGAGCGTAGGAGTTGTGCAAAAGTGTGAGACAGAATCCATCCATTCCCCTAGTTCAAAGAATCACAGTTTCCTTAAGTCTGAAACCATCAAAAAAAATAAATGTTTCTTGGATGTTCTCTGTCATGTAAGCCACAGTTTCTCAAAGTCAGTGAGAGCCTTTCCACCTCCACTTGTGGGCATTTTCTCAAGTTCTGACTTCCTTTGTAAATAAAGCTGGACGAAAATCTCCAAATCCTACAATCATATGAACTTTACAGCCTATGCAAGAGAAAAGCAGCCAAACAAACAAACAAACAAACAAAAATCCATATATATGTATGGAAAAGAAACAGGAAAAAAAAGATTTCCCCAAATGGCATTCACTGATAATAATATAGCTTTGTGATTGATTTCATTTTTTTAAAATGTATTTCCAAGACAAAACAAAGAAAATATATGATTCCTCCAAAAGGTCAGCTCCCAGAGTATACATTTAATGACAGCATCACAGGAAGATAATTTTTCCCATCCTTTCGTAGTTCCCTGCCCACTGAGAAAAGGACATCAGAAGGAAGAAATCCCACACAAAAGGGGTGGGTACAAGGACACGTCTGATGGAACTGAAATGATTCTTTCTGGCTGAGCTGGTTTGAAAGCGCTCTGGTTGAGCAGCCTGTCATCTACTGGAGATCGCCCAAATCTGAGGTCCCGCTGGGGCTCATCAAAACAGGCTCTTTGCTCATTAGTCTGACATGACAGTGCCAAATATCTGTCCCCGGAGGAATTTCTCATACCTGATGAGATCATGTTATTTTGTTTTGTTTTTGTATTTTTTTTTCCCCAGGTTGGGAATGGCGAGTTCCTTTGCTTTGGGGGGAAAATCTGCCCTTGGAGAAGGGCCGGTTAGCAGAGCCTTTGGCCATCAAGCAAAGCCAAGGTCACCTGCCCACGTAGCACTCAATGGAAAGTGGCTGTGTTCCCCGGTCAATAGGAGATTAAAAGGTGATTTAGACTGAAGGAAGGACCACCCTTGCTGCAGTGCTTCAAGTTAAGCTAAAGGAGAAATACCTGCTGTGAATAACATAATATATGTAAGCTTCACTTGGACTTAAAACCAGGCTTTGAAAAATAGTAGTGGGAGAAAAAAACACCAACAAATCAAAAGTGGCAGAGGATAAAGGCAGATTTCAGAGAACTGTGACCAAGAAGGCAGGCTCTCATGGAAAGCCGGCCAGAGCACGGCCGTCCGTGAGCTCACGGGTAACATCCTCCCTGCGAGGGAGGATTTGGAGAGCCAAATAAGTCCATGAAATTCACACAGGGCCTTCAGGGACTGGAGATGTATTACACTTAAAGAAACACATTCCCCCAGCAAGACCAAAAAAGCCCTTAAGATTATCATGCAGGTTGGTCCAGACTCCCTGGCAGGATTTCCACAGAGAGTGATGGTGTGGTGCTCCGTGATAAATCACAAACCACTGCTGCACTGCAGAAGCGAGGGTCCTCAGGAACCAGTCAGCATCTGCCTGGGGCAGAATGGTGCTGGGTTGTGATGCTGTGACACCCGGAGCATGACCAAGGCTTTTCAAGGCAGAGTTTGACCTTGGCAGTGACGTCTGCATGGTGCTGGATAGAGGAAAGCTGCTGGGAATTGTGCTCGAGGGAGATTTCACAGGGGGAAACTGGAGAAATTGTTCTGCTATCTTGGTGGAGCCCACTTATTCATGGACAGGATTCCTCACTAGTGACTATTTCTGACCTGCTTTTGGTTAAGCACAGAGATCATAGAAAATAGTCTTGGACTGAGTGATTGCAGCTTGACACAGTTAAAGCAAAACTATGGCTTTCAATATTAAAAAGGAAACACAGCTAGAAGAGACAGTGGGACTGAAGGGCTCAGTGACTGCTGTGGTGAGGGGGGCTGGGATTTTTGTTAGGGAACAACACCAAAAATGCCTTTATAGCTATTCCTGGTGAATATCTGATATTCCTGACTTACATTGATATCTTATGATGGCAAAACTGTAGGAGTCTTGCCAAGCATGCAAAAAAAGACACAAGCAATGAATGGAACATCTTAGAGGATGGAGAGAGGAGAAGTACAAGGAGAACTGTCAAAATTACCCTATCTAGACCTTTTGGTGAGGAAAAATGCTTCAGATGTTTTCCAGCCGCAAACATTTAGACCTTGGAAGGGAAAAAAGGGTTGTGGTGCAGTAAAAATGGAGTGAAAACAGGATTACTCCAGGCAGCCTGCCACCCATCCTCTGGTGCAGAGTGTAGGGTGAAGGCAGGACTGAAAGTGGAAAGGATGGAGCTGAGAGGAAACCACAGCCATAGCTTCACACGGGGAAATCCAGAGGGACTGGGAAATCTCCATGCTGGGGTCTGGAAAGAGCAGGCATAAGGAATTGCAAGTCAGAAGCATGGATTTGTAATAGCAATAACTGCATTTAGGGAAAGGAATAAGGAGGAAAGAACAGTTTTGGCACTGTCAGACTGCCGAATCTGTATTGACAGCATGGAGAGCTTTCAAAAGCAATTTTTCAAGAAAAATTAGACTTCGTGAATCAGGCTCTGCCTCCACTCCTGTTTCTTCCAAGAAACGGGTCCCAGCTCTCTCCTGGCAGGACGTGAGTCATTCTGACCACCCTCAGTGAAAGTCAGTCGTGTCCGTGTGGGAAGAAGAAAGCCCCTGGCACACAGCATAGATGTTGCCTTCCTGGGCATCATCTGGGTAACACACTTCCAGCCCGAGCTGCCACTCGTTTTTGGCAAATGACTAATAATGACTTGCAAAACTTGCTACTGTGTTTTTCATCACAGCTTCTCCAGGGATATGTTTCTGGCACAGAGAGCACTGCTACCATCATGACAAAAACAATTATGCTAGTAAGAAAAGCAGGCCAAAAAGATGTAAGGTTATTGTCTGGGTGAGGGCAGGGAGAATTACTGAGATGAGTTGTCTACAAAACAGCTTGAGACAGTTGATGTCTTATCATGACATCATGAGTTATGTTGGCTCGGTTATGATGAGTGATAATGACGACAAAATCTGCTCTAGCTCTGGCCTTGGGAGACGAAAACTGAGGGTAGGAATCAGCAGAGGATGGAGGAAATAAATAAACAATTAAATAAATAAAAAGAAATACAATTAAATTGAAAGCAACAGAACAAAAAGCTTCGGTACATATTAACCCAGCAGACATTGGTTTAAATTATAGTGTTTGAGTGGGGAAAATAACTCCATGAAAGCAAAACAGGGATGGCCTCATAGTATGAATGTATATAAAGCCCAGCATCCTGGGGAGAATTAGGGCAGCACAAACAACCCAGAAAAGGTACATGGACCTGGTCCCCAGGTAGAGAGGACATTTAGGACTGAAGCTCTGCATCCAGTTCTCATCATACAGCACCTTTCACAACTCCTCCTAGCATCTCTATAAATCCCTGAGAGGTTTTATGCCTCCATATGTGCCCAGAATCTCACTGCTCTGATAGTCAGAAAACTGTCCTTTTTCTTCTAATTTTCCTTACTTCAGGTTTATACCTGGATGTCAGGCATCCTCCTGGCTTGGTCCCCTTTTAGGCTGTTGCAGAGCTGTAACACCTTCAAGGACCTCCCTCCTACATGAGTGAGCAAGCCGGCCTCTCTCACTTTCTTCCCTTCCCCGGGCTCTGGAAGCTGCTGGACATCTTCAAGGTGGGAAACCTGCTCCCCAAGCCTCTCCCTGCCCCAGGAACAGGGCTACAGACAAAGCCAACTGAGGCAAAAGCTAAGGAAAGCTGGAAACATTGTGATGACTTGTGTTGACTTTAATTTGAGCAGGTTTCATGCTGAAGACTCAAGTTATTTTTTGCAAAGAGGGAGATGCATTTTCAGGCACAGCAGCAGAGCCTTTAAAGCAATGCAGAGATAATTTCTTTCCCGCTGCCTCCGTGCCACCCCCTACTGTGCAGAAAATTCAGGATCCTTTCAGGTTTGCAGCACTGCAAACCTGAAAACAGAGAAACCTGAAACACAGTTTCTGCTGTGCATCAACATGAAGAAAAAGTGGTGAAATACCTGAGCTTTCCCTCTGATTTCTGGGCAGGTGGAAATGGGGGGCACACCTATGCAGGCAGGAAGGAGCAACCTGCCCGCCTTTGACAAATTTCATCATCCAAGAGCTCCAGTTTTACACATACCCTGAAGTTGCACGTGAAAGAAAAAGGCATTTATGGGTTTTGTGTGATGTTGGCTGCCCGAGCTCTCGCGGAAGGCTAACTCAGAGCACAGCCAGCCCTGGCCGAGCTGCCCATAGACCACCCACCACCGCCGCGTCCCGCTCACAGCCAGCGCTTGTTCCCTCTCTCTCCTCCAGCATCTCCAGGACACCCCAGCATGGCAAGGGACCAAGGGCAATTTGAAAGCGAGACAAACATAAATAGTTGCAGGTTTAGAAAAAACGAGATGGAGATTTTGCGATAGAACTGTCACCGAGTGAGACATAACTATAAAGTCAAAATGAATAACCTGTCTGGCTCAGGAGCATGGAAAATGCACTTAGGGCAAGAGTTATGCAACATGGCAAGATGTTTATCAGTACTGTTTTTTTTTTAACTTTCTTTCTGAAATTGGAACTCAGAGCTGAAAAGGGGGTACTGGGGGTTAAAAGGGAGGGAGAGAAAAGAGGGACTCTTCATTTCTTGGGTTCCTATTTCAAAAGCATGACATGGACACAACGATCCTGGAAATGATTTAGAAGGAGCCTGTGGTTTGCTCCCCTCTGATTATTTTCAAGGAAGATTCAGATATGACAATAGTGAGGGAAAGGGGGCTAGACCCTCTCCTACCCCATAGCTCCTTGGTATTAACATTTACGTAGTCAGGGCTCAGCGTGGGAGCAGGGTGCCCAAGCGTGTCTCTGCTGTGCTCGGTGACATGGGATATTGCTTCAGTCTCCTGCCTCTGCACTCAGCAATACCTTAAAAATGCCTTTCACAGAGCACTGAAACCAAACCCAAATGCTGCTGCCTGTCCAAGTGCAGAGGAGATGACAGCTGAGAAGTTCGGGTGAAATCAGGAAAAGTTTGCAAGAAATGCCTGTGGGTGGTAGAGTGATGTAACCCTTTAGGTAGCTCCCAGCATTTTGAGGTTAGCCCTCCATTAACTTTCCATTTAAAAACTGGCAAGCTTCACGCAGGCATTGCAACACCCGATTTCCATGTGCCGGAGGGGGTTCTGTCCCGTGGGCTACCCCCCGTGCAACGACCTGGTGCTGCTCTGAATATCAAGGGCCAGAAGCCTCTTGCTCCTCGGAGAAATGACTCAACACCCCCAGCCAGAGACACATTCCGGAGTGCAGGAAAACAACTGAAACCTTGAGTGGTCTTGCAACATCCAGCCTCTTGGCAGGGTGAAGCAATCACCCCCACCAGCTGGTTTTCAGCTCAGCTCAGCACAAGGCTGACTTCAGAGCCCAGCCGGAACCAGGAACACTTTGCTCTTCCCTAATTTATGGATTACCTGGATCCAGAGTGAAGCGGCAGCGCCCTTCCCACCCCAACAGCTCAGTGGGAACAGCTGGGCTGGGTGCTGGGTGTCCCTAAAGCACAGAAAGCACTGGGGCTGGGTTATGGGCAGAGGGAAACAGCCCAAGGTCCCCTCTGCAGTGATGCAAAGCTGGGAGAAGGAGCCTCCTCCTCGCCCAGCGTCCTCTGTACTCGGGAATTATGGCCTCAGAAGAATTGCATTTTTGGCACCTTAAATGTTACGTTCAATTTGGTTGAAAATTTTTCTTTTCATACGCAAGGCTGGAAAAAAAAATCTGCTATAGGGAGTCAAGAAAAAAAAATGGAGAAAGTGAGTATGTGTATTCAGTGGGAAGGAGTGTAGATTTCCTTTTTTTTTTTTTTTTTAAAGTTAAATTTTTGGAGATACTGCAGTATGTTTTTATTAGTGAAAAATTAGTGATAAGAATTAGCATTTCCAAGCTAAAAGCAGCTCAGTCCTAGCAGGTGTTTTCTGATGTTAATGGAGCCAAGTGAAGAAAACATCCAGCCATGACAGATGCAATTATCTCTTTGAAGTGAAAACACCAACTTCAGGGAAAACAGCAAAATGCTTAACTTCCAAAATATTTAAGTTATTTTGAGCATTTGACCAGTAGGAGGGAGCAAAGCAGGGACAAAACTACTCGTGTAGTGCTTCCAAATGTACATATACTATTCACGCTTTTCATAGCTGGACGGTTAACAACAAAGACAATTACATTCTTGCTACAGCTGATTAAACAGTTGATCCCACGGACCCCAGGCTTCTCAGACATGGTTGTTTGCTGTAAGTATAACCAGCAAAACAAAAACAAGGCTAAAGCGGAGATGTTCATCTGCCATGGCTCTGGTTCAGGACAGCAACCCAAGCCAGAGTCATGCATAAATATGAAACACGTCCTGTTTATACTAAAATTAATACGGTTTAATCTGCACTTAATGAGGCTGGAAATGTGAAGGTGTGTTTACATATGTAGCTGAACTAGGATCTGAGCTTTCCATTTTCCAGCTATCACCAAAGAGCCAAAGCTGCCAAGCCCCATGCACAGGGGCCCTGGATCCCTCTTTGCTTCAGGGGTCTACATCCCAGTATCTGATCCATGTTTTATCAGCCGTACCTACAAGACCCACATGCCCAGCCGGGCAGCTGTGGGTGATGGCTCAAGTGTGTAGATGGCTCTGTTTTTGGAACAGGTCTGGTTCCTGTTGAGCCTGCACCATAAGCACATCATCCAAGAGCCCACTCCCCAACAACAGGTCCTTCCCTTGGGCATCGTGAGATATGTTGCACTGCATATTTGTCTTCTGGAGAAATAAGTCATGTTGTACTTTAATGATCTATCATCTCAGCAGGCATAGACTCATTCCTTGCTGACTTCCTGTAAATTCCTCTCAAACTATTTTACATTCAGCTTTGTTTTCCTTTTTGGAAGTACTGAATGTTGTCTTCTTAACGGGCCTTTGCAAGAAACAATTGCATTTATATTGGCAAACCTTTTTTCAAGATATTACTAAATCTCCAGTCCTTTCCCTGTGGGATGACAAATGCTGGATAAATAAGAAGAAAGCTGGCTTCTGACCACTTTTTGCAAAAGAGGAAAAAAATGTGCTTTACTATGTGGCATAATAGATAGTATTTCCACATAGTTAGACAGCAGTTCTTTCTGTGGAAAAGAAATACTGCAAGCCTTTCACATTTTAGCACAACTACTCTCTCCAAAACAGAAACTTCTCAAAATATTCTACAAGTGAGTCCATATTTCATATTCAACATCCATCAGTCACTTTTTCTCTTCTAAATATTCAGCCATTCCACTGGACCTTCTGTGCTATTTTTCTTACAGCAAATCTTATCCTGAAACACAGTTGACCCTTTTTGCACCAGTCAGCGGTGTGCACACTATAAAAAATGCTCCTCCATATTCCCATATCGATACCAAAAAAGCTCCAGTCGTGAAAAGTGTATGAACTAAAAATATGTATCACAAATACATCTGCATTAAGGGGGCAATGCAAGGGCAATGCTCCAAGCTGTCTTCCTCACATCCCTGGTGCAGTGGAGCTGTTTTGGTGCGTAAAACACTGCGTAAGGCACCAAGAGAAGACAGAAGAGCATCCTCTAATGTCAGTACGTAGCACGGAGCTCACAGTCACTGGGTCCTGCTGCATGACAGGAAGCTGAAATTTACAGCCAAATCAGCTGGCAGTCACTTGCCACCCAACGCTACAATCTGTTCTCTCCAGCACCCAAGAGGAAGCCTCAGGCTCTTGGGTGCTGATGTTTTTCCGTAGCTAAGTGCCCCCGAAACTGCAGCTCCATTTTATAGTTAGTTAATGGAAACCAACTGGAAAGATTGCCATCATCTCCAGAGGGCTGTGCCTCGTTGCATAATATATTAATGGAATAAACTGCCCTGTTAAATCATCAGAGGTCCTGGGCAGAGTGGTTTCTGCACCCTAAGCTTCTGCCCAGATGATACCCCTTCTCTATACAAGATGAATGAGAGGATTTAATCCCAGGACTGAAGGCTGGGCTGCCAGAATGTAAATTTCACCCTGCCTCCAAACACCTCTGAGCACACAAAACAGGGACATTCAGAGCAAGGGCTGCAGACTGGAATGAGCCACCCTAATCCTGTGGCAGCCAAATCCTCCCCTACCAACCCCAAAGGAAAGTGGTTTTATAGGTAGCAAGGAACTTGCAGGCAAGGAAAGGTTACCATTGCTCTTTAGAGGGCAAAGATGAGAGTGAAAAAATAAGTGTACTCTGGGAGGCTGGATTTTGCTGCCTGGGTTACATCTCTGTACACTCAGCCCAGCTCACAGCTAGAGAGCCCTGCAGCTCTTGGAACCTTCTGCTACAGCTTTCCATCCAAAAACTCCACGTGGACTCACTTGCAAATGGCAAGAGATTAGAGAACTTCCAGTCGTCATCACTTATTCATGAAAAGTTTGGAAAAATCTAGCTTTCCCCAGGAAAAAATAAAAATGAAAAAGATTGGATCTTGAGGGAATGGGGGAGGGGAGGTGGAATATGTTTGTAGTGTGCTTTACCTAAAAAAATAATTCATATGATGAATCTTTATCTTAAAAGCCCTGGACTGAAAACAAATAAACGAATCATTCAAATTATCGTGGAAACAGCCGGGTTTCATGTTATTTATGTTTAATGTTCCTTCTAGGGTTAGTTTTTTTCTTCCTATAAAGAAAGGCAGTTTTCTTAGTATTGCCGTGAATACCAATGTCAAATTCTATTTTAACAGTGCTCAGTGATGCATGAACATCCCAGAGGCAGAATTTTAAAAACACTAAAACCATTTGTTAAAGAGTAACCTAGACAAGTTGCGCAGTTTTTCTTTTCTTTTCCTCCAAACTTCATAAAGATGGGATGAAATATGGATTCATACGGATAAGCTCTGAGCCAAACCCTGTTAAAACTAACAGGAACCTTTTCCTTGATTTTATCAGAACTTTGGAGCAGAACCATACAAGTATTTTTTTTTTTCTTTTCTTTTTTTTTCTGGCAACTGGTCTTTGTGGCTAAAATTATCAATAAGATTGCAGGAAATCAAAGCATTTATTACATGGCTAATGGTTTGCCAACCAACTGGTATGGTACATTGCAGTTACCCTTTAGAGACCTTTAATCTGCCACCTTTTAAGTCTGAGACCAAAAATACATCCCCAACCCAAGGAAGCCTTTGCCAGGTTGCAGATGGAGAAGAGGTTTCCTGGTCTTGGAGATAACCAGCTTCTTCAGGGTGGTGGTGGTACATGAAAACTAAATTTCCTCTCTGATAATTTATTCTGAGTTCAAAAAACAGACACTTGCATGGACATGCAACATCAGGAGGAAAGGAAAAGAGCAAAAAGATCTGAATAAAGAGACCTAGGAACAGAAGGAAAGTGGGATATTACTTCTTCTTTGAATTATGATGCGAAGTTCATATTTCAGAGGGAAGCAATAATCAGAAGGTGGAACAAGTGATGCAGCTGGTCAAGCTTTCAGATAGCTCTGAAACACTGATGCTGCCTCTCATATCTTTAGCTCCTTTTAAAACAAAAACAACACTATGAAGCCTGCTGAAACCTCCTCACTTGAACTCTCCTATACTTTGAAAGCAGCAGCATTCCTTCTCATATTTGAGTTTATTTTTGATGCAGTAGCAGATTTTGTTAAAAGAAATACCATGAAATTCCTCTGCAACTCTATATGGGAAACCAAATTAATAACCACGTAGTCATGTACCCAGCGCTGTATGAAGCCCAGTCATGCCTTTTGTGAGCAGCGGGTTTCCCTTCACCAAAACTGGAACCTCGTCCTTGCTGGGTCCTTTCTCAAAAAGGTTACCTTGTGCAGTTCTATTCCAGAGTTCTATTCACTTTCAATGTTCTACTGTGGTGTTCCTATCCTCGTCCTTGTATAATTAGTTATCAAAGCAGAAGTATTTTTCTTCCCTGTTTTACCCTGTTATACATCTTCTTACCTTGCTGTTTTTGCTTGTTTGGTTTGTGCTCTACATAGTGCACCAAGGGTGCAATATTAACTCTGCTAATTTCAGCTAGTTTTAGCCATGATTTTTTTTTTTTTCTTTTTAATTAGTTAATCCTGGGAGAAGAGAGGCTTTCCCTGTGAACCCAAGATGATGCTCAGGGGCACTGGTGGATTAGCATCAGCCACAGACCCAGCCCCTCATTTCCTTGCATGGATTAGGCCACTTCATTTAAATAAGCCCTTTGAGTGAACAGGTGCAGACAAAATTAGCATCATTAACCGGCTGTAAAACGAGTGAGTGGCGTGCTAAATGTCTCCATTCAGCTGCATACCAGAGAGGTTACATACATGTGCACAAGCATGTGCTGAGGATCTCTGTGAAGCCGTGTGTTACTGAGCCCTGGTCTTCAGAGAGGTGTGAATGTTAGGGCCAGCCTTGGGATTTGGCTGTTCTTTTGCATCAAGGATATACTTTAATATAGGCTGTGGGTAATGAAAACCCAAGAGATCCTCGAGTCTCTACTGGTGCTCTACAGTTTCTAACTTTCTTTCTTAAAGGTTCAAAATGTGAGTAGAAATTGCATATTGCTATTAATAACAGCAAAGAAGGCAAAACCCCAAAGCAGTGACAAGAGTAACCCAAACTATGTCAAGCTAACAACAGTTTGGGACCAAGTTTGTTGACAATAAAATGTCAACAGAATGTAGACGAGTGTCTCACCTGGTCCCAAGCTCAGCAAGGGACTTAGGCATATGCCTAATTTTAAGCACTCGGTTCATGTATGTGATTTAATTGGTGTATTTTGTGAGTTTTAAATTTCATATATATTTAAGAACACTGCTGACTCAGGGGGTATATTCCTGTATTTACATTGTAGCTTCAGATTTTTCATAATTACATTACCCCTCCTGCTCTCTTCGATATTTCCATCTTTCCTCTGAGGCAGGAAAAGTCTCTCTTTCACAGTTTGTTAATCAGTTTACGATAACACAATCTTCATGGTGTTTTCCTTGGCAGCATGCCTTGGGCTGAAATTATTTAATGATCTGAGCATTAATTGAAGATTAAGGGCTGGGGTTGTCTGCACTTGAGTCTCCCATTGAATATGAACCCAATCAAGTTGAAAACTTCCATCCTTTGCTAGGATCAGGAGTCAAAATACCAAGAAATCACGAGATCCAGGAGGCTGGTGTCATTGTGGTGCTGCTTTGTGTGGATGTCACAAGGCATTTAGGTTTGTATAAACATTTTCCCAAGGAAATCAGAGAATTATTGTCCTAATACCCTCTCCTCATATGCACAAACATAAGCTCAGTGCAGAGAGCTGATAAAATGGCCCAAAGCCACCAATTCCCTGTGGTTGCCCCTGTTGGTTTGTCCTGCAATCCCAAATCAGGATTTGGAGCTGGGTGCATGGATCCCCAGCAAAAACTGGTCTTGAAGAAGGACATAACAATTTCACCCTGCAGCTGCAAGTCACCTGCACTGGTCCTCTGAGGAGGACCTGGCCTGATTTTCTCTTGTGTCCCAATCATGGTGGGCTACATCTTTCCCACAGTGTTATTAGAATAATTCTTAATTCTTTTACTACTCTTTTCATTTCACAAGTTTTTTAAGACAACAGCAGGTTTTAAAAAAAAAAAAATCCATTAAAAAAAAAATCAGCAATAAAAGTGTTTTAGGAAGTGGAAGTGATGGCTTACTGATTCTTTTCCATATAGCAGGAAGACGTGTGGTTCCAAAGAAAATCAAAATATAGACGAAAAAAGAAAACTTCAAGAAAATTGTAAAAAGAAAATAAATAAAATAAAATAAAAATCCCAGTCTCCCCAATTAGTTAAACAGGGGAAATGAATGCCACCTGGGCTGCAGCAGATATTGGACTGTTTGGATTTTCCAGAAAAGGAAAAGAAATTCACTTTTCTCTCCCTCTCTGCCCCCACTTTTCATCTGTCTTAATTTACTCACATTATTTTGTCAGACGTCTGCCCAGCTCCAAGTCAAATAACCTTCCTCCTCCTACCTTTCTGCAGGATAAAGCAGATCCAAGAAAGGGAATACAGAGTTTATATCTGAGCAATCTTGGCACTTGGGATGTATAAACCTGAGCTTAAGCCTCACTCTCAGTTCTAGTTTGTAGGTCATCCCTTTAAAAACCTGTTGAAAATTTTTGAATAGCTGAAATTAGCTTTGTAAATACCCCACTGGCTATGCTCACCTAAATTTAAAAGGCAGGAACACCACCATAAATAATGATAATAATAAAAATTCTATGGAGCCTAGATTTTGACCAGAATATTGAATAATTTTGTTATCGCATTATGCTGCTTTTAGCACCGATTTGTTAAATAAACATACACAGAGGAAGAGTTACTCTGGCAAGGGGTGGATAAGAGCTAACGCATCTCACTGCTGAGGTCCAAAGCGTGTGTGTGCGAGCATGTCTGCATACAGATAAAGTGCACACAGGAATTTTTCATCGTATTGTGTTTTACATTGTGACAAGGATTTACCAGCTCAAGTGGAAAGCAGAAACAAAACCCCATTCAGGGGCAAAGCCTGTCTAAAAGACCAGAACAAATTCCGCTTTTGCCTCAGAAAGATTCTTGAGGATACAAGGAGAAGAATAAGAAAAAAAGAAAAGTAATAAGAATCACAGGCATCTGGAAAGATCAAGCGATAATGGCTGAAGAAACAAAGCCATTGTTTCTCCAGAGGCAGAAGGAGATGCTTCACTGGAGCTTGAATACCTAACAGCTATTTTTGTTGGTAATAAATGGGAAAAATACCTATTTTTTTGGAGGGTTGGGGGAGAATTAGTCCTCTAAAGCAGGAGAAGCTACTGCCTACAGCATATAGCACGAGCTACCCAAGTGCTAAGGGCAAGGATTTAAATTTTCTTTAAAGAAATGAATGAATTCATGCAGGAGAGTGGAGAGAAAGGTGGGAAGGAGGTTTGGGAAAAGTCGGAAAAAAAAAAAAAAAAAAAAAGAAGAAAGTAGGAAAAACATCATGAGAAATATCACAGTAGCAAAGAGAGAAGGCAGCTGAAAAAGTCAAGGATAACTAAAGAAGCACATGAAGCATGACCTTGAAATGAGACTGATGAAGTGAGCTTTTTGGGTTGAGTGCTGGCTGGAAAAGGGGGCTTGGACCACTGCCCAAGGAAACTGCCTCCTGCTATTTAATTCCTAATGAGTTCAGGGAACAAGGATTTTGTACAGTCTTTGAAATAAACAGGATTGTGTTAAAGAAATACTTGAGACCATCATTAATTTCTACTTCTAGTGGAAACAAGCCATGAGACCCCACATCCTGGCTAATCACTTGGGTCAAAAAAGTAACATAATGTGAATTTCAGCACTATATATTATTTTGTAGGATGAAATAATTCTATATGTTCATTTCATGCCGGCAATGTGGGTCTTCATAAGAGAAGGCTCATCACCGATTAATTATTACAGAGGTTATAATTCCCACCTTCCTGTAGGAATTCAGCATTTAATATCTTACTCTCCCCTTTTCCTGTGCCAATTCTTCCATCACTATAATTGTTCTTCCTGTTTATGCAATTCTATATGCACAGTGGCTACTAAAAGTCAGCTGTTAAAACTGTTTACTGCAAATATTTACACTGTGGCCATTAGTGAAATCTGTATCTCCGAACGGATGATGGATGGCAGCGGGTCTGATCCGAGAGACCCTGCAGAATAAACAGGGAGGGAGGCAGGGGAATGTCACGTGCAGAGGCTGGGAACGCTGCCTCCTGCTCCCTAAAAAGGCAGAAGAGAAATACCGTGTGTGGGACATTTGCTCAGAAACATGTTAAGGAACACAAGGTTGTTGTTGATGTCTGTGGCACTGAGGTGCTAGAACACGTAGTAATCATTAAAGAAGGGTTTTATAAGTAATATAAGTAATATTACTTCTATTACTCAGTTCGAAAAAAGGGGGTTAATGGGTTACTGCAGCATGTAATCTAATAAAGGTTGAGTTATATGCAGACTAGGCTAACTGCTCATATTGTACATGTCAAGGCCATGCTGTGAGCATGGAAAGCAGGTAAAACAGAGATGCTAAAATACCAAAAAAGCTATTTTTCAGCATTTAACAGGTGATGCAGAAATTAGGTCAAGCCCTGGATGATGCTGAGGAGCCCTGACTTGGTGGTTCAGGTGCTCGGGGTGCTCTGGCCCAGAGGTTTCAGCCATGTGCATCGGGGAAGGCTGCATCCACCACGTCCCACGTGTCCGTCCCATGTTGCTGTGCAAGGAGCTGAAACTGCCCCCAAACCCCAGCAGAGCCCCACAGGAGGCACCTCCGAGGATCACAGCACGCAGGTGTAAGACACGGAGATGTTCTCACATCACTGCTCCCAGGGCCAGCATGGGCACAGCTCATGCATCCCATCCCCTAACTTTCACGCTGCTCACCATTAGGATTTCTCTGCTTTGCTAGTAGGTGTCATTCCCAATTCTTCACCTGTGCTCACTTCTGCATGTATGGTTTTGCTTTGAGGAACGTGGCCCATTTTGGATGCCCTTTTCTCCAGGCATGCTGGGGTCTGGGCTGCCAGCCAGCAGCCAGCGGCTCCTAGATGGACGATGAGCAGCACATTGCCTTCCAGAAAAGATGGATCTCAAATGACCATTTTGCACATTATTATTTTTTTGTTCTACATGTTCTTTCAGAAGAAACTGGTGAGGCAAAGCACATACTTCTTGTGAAACAAACTCACTGAAAAATAACAAAAGGAAATCCCCTTCAAATACTGCATTATTTAGGAACAGCAAAAATAAGTGGGTATTCTATATTAGTTAAATATATGCTGAAATAATGGTTTGGGCTTTGTTCAGTGTTAATAGGAGTTTTTCCACCTGGTGCTATCAAATCGGCCTTCAAAGAAGAGTCACCCAATACAACCATGCATACGCCTCCTTCAGCCAAGTCTGAAATCCTAACTGCACCAACGAGAGAGGCAGGAAGGTGACATTTGCTGGAAACCTCCAAATAGACAAATGAGTACATCTTAGGATAGAAACCAGATCCACACCATGGTCATAATCAGAGCTAGGAGTCTAATCTGTAAATCAGGATAGCACGTAATCTTAAAGTACGTGCCTAAGTTCCTTGTTTAAACCTCAGCATGTGTTTAAATGCTCTTTTGCAGGGTCAGACTATGCTGATGATCCAGCTGATGTACGTCATGGAGCATGTCCTATGGGGAAATAACTTGGCAATTTGCTCTGGATTTAAGATAGGGCTTGTACGCACATGAAAAACACTGTGTGACTTATGCCTGGATGATGTGATGGTTTGGGAGATGTTTCACGTGTTATTAAATCTGTTTGAGATTCTGAATTCCGTCTTCTCTGTTGTCATTTTAATTCCTAGACAAATGGAAAATCCACACAGAAACAACCTGGCTAATAACACTGATGAGCATTCCCAAGGAGATCAATCTCCCCAACCAATCAGCCAGTAGGCAAAGCAAATTGGGCTAGGGCATAGAGATGGACATGGGGCTCATCTGAGCCGAGAAGCAAAGGAGTCTGGAGGAAAAAATAAAAGGATGGGACCTTCCTTGTGCGCTGTAGGAAGAAGATAAAGGCAGAGAAAATCTGTGCTCCACAGGAGACATCACATAACAACAGGAAAACGGATGTAGAAAATATGGGCCCAAATCCCACTGAGGAATTAGGATTATAGAAGGGTCTGTGAGACAAAGAGGAGCTATTAGCTGTTTTAGGCAGGTCATGGCTTTGTGGGCATCTGTGGCAGAAGGAGGAAGTGATCTGTGGGCTGGCAGAAGGGTGATCCAGTGTCACTCAGCAGCTCCTTGCAGCAGAGCCAGGGACCAGTTCATGAAGCTCAACCTCTCCCTCCCCAGAGGAGCCATGTTTCAGTGTCATCCAACCCCTGCTGATCCGTGCCAGAAGCACAGTGATGTTAGTCTTCCACACACACCTGCAAAGGGAACTACAAAAATCTGTTTGGGTGAAAATGCTCTTCTCTGCTGGCTGCAAAGCAATAACCCTCCATTTGCCTCCTTGTGGTGCAGGTGCCCCTCTGATCAAAGGGAAAACAAGTCCTTTCTTGAATACAGCCTTTCATTTTGCACAAAGTGCCTTCCCTCACACACCAAAATTAATCTCAGCGCAGGTAGTTTTCCGTCTGTAGCTCAGCCGTCTTTGTGGGAAAGTTTATTTTTGGCCAAGAGTAGAAATGCTCAGCCCAATTAGCCATTGCTGTGGAAGGTCTCTTAAAGGCAGCCAGGGCGGGATTAGTCATCCCCGCTTTGCTCCACGCAGCACCTGCCAAACTCCACACAGCCCTTTGCTGCATTTCACGGGGGATGGATGGGATCTGAGGGTATCATCTTTGATTTCTCTCTGTAAGGTATTTTATTTCTCCTGGCACTCCCAGAGCTCAGGCTTGGGAGTGTTTATGACATGGTTTGATGCTAATGTGAGTTTTCCATGCCCCACTGTTGCATTCTTGCTTCTCATTCCCCCACGTGTTACTCGGCTCTGATCTACCTCATTTTATTTTTTTTTCCCACCTTTTGGTTTTATGGCAAAAGTCATCCTATGGAACAAGAGGAAGAAGGATCTGAGCAGAAAGCCATTTGTCTTCTGTCTGGCTGAGAGTGTAGAAGTGGGCTCAGGACACCTCAGGCCCAGAGCACTGGATCTTCTACATCTTATCCATCATCCCCAGGCTGCTGGTAGAGCTACAGGGGGCACTGGGAAGGAGGGGGTGCTCCCTCATCCCTCTGCCTCGGAACAATTACAGTGAAATTAATTAACTTTGACACAACTGACTTGAAGCTCATGTTGGAAAGCGGTTTCAGGCTCAGGTTTCAGATGAACCTGACCTCAGATGACACCTTCAAATTCAGTTTTGGAGGCAAGAAGATTCCATAAAATGACAGGGCATCACCATCTCCACCATCATGGAGGCTGGTGGAGAAACCAAGAGCAGCCTTCTGCCACCACCAGCAGCCCTGCCATGCAGGCTTTGATTTCCCCCTCCATAAAACAAAGGCAATCAGGGCTTACAAGGAGTGCCATTGAAGTGATAAACATGCTCTGCTCCCCGTTGTTGACTTTCGAGTGGCATTTCCTCCGTGAGGAATGTGCCCCACAACAAGGTATTTATACCTGGCTGCAACACAGGCTCGCTTTTCACCAGTGCCTGCTGCGCATACCGCAGGGAGGTGTCGGGAGGATTAATTACTTAGTGTTTGCAGAGGGCTTTGAAGATAAAATGTGCCAAGTAATTATTATGTGTTTTACTGATTTGGGCATGTATGGACTTTTTTTTTTAACGGTTTGTGGATTTTGTTGACAGGCAATCTGGGACAAAGCTACATTTCTTGTGAGGTTTCTTTTTTAATATTATTTTTAATAGACTTTTTAATTGCAGTATTTACTTTAGTCACCTATTAAATAGCTAATTACTTGTGATCCTGTTTAGATTTCTGTTTAGCACAGACAACAATTACATCTTTTCTCTCACAGCCCACAGTTACTGCATTACATGCTGGGCTCAATCTAATTTTTTTCCCTGTAAACTGTGAGGACTTTCTGACTGCAACAACTTATTTTCCTGGTCGTGCTCCCTAAGGTAGAATTGATCTCAGTAAAGGCTTTTCTGGCTTGCCCATGAAAAAGGGAACAGGAGGAAAGATTAATTTGACAATGTATAAACATGACTGATCCTTTGTCTCACTGAAAGGAGTAAGTGGGACATCATGGTGAATGGGAGAGGCCAAGACAGCAGGGTGTAAAGGCTGTATGAAACAGATGCAAAGTACTGACTACAAAAAGGTGCCAGTAACAAAATCTCAGGAGGTAATTAGGTTTTAATTTGAACAGGACAAGCAAGTGGATGTCTGGGGACTGGTGACACTTCCTCCTATCTGAGCTCCATGTAAAGCCCTGACGGGAACACTGGTGCCAGCAGGGGGGAGGACAGTAGAGGATATTTCATGGAGGGCAACCCAAGAGAACTCAACCAGCCACCCATGCACCTTCCTGTCGGTTTGATGTCCTCCTTAGTATGTAAACCACCGCTTCCACTTCCAAACACCCAATTAAAGAGAAAGACCTCATTAAACAGAATTTGACAGGTTGCTTCTATTTTACTTCCTCACTGCTTAACTCCAGCGTTAAGCTCCTCTGCAGCATGCAGGTGTTTGTGGAGGGTCAAACCTACCTCAGAATTTACCACCACCGACAACCAGCCAGGAAGAGTCTCCTCTTTTGTACGCCCTTAACCCAATTTATTGCTGCTCGGTCACCTGCTACACGGGCATTTCTAAGCTGAGAGCAGCTTAGATGAGATTACTTTTTCGCCCATCCCATGTTGAAAGGACAACTAGTCTCTCAGGCTGAACTGAAGACCTTCCAGTGAGTGCTACCTGAAAATGAAATCTTTTATTTTATTTTATTTATTTTTTTTTGCTGAGCCAGCATTTGATTGCACTTTTCATTTCTGCTCTGTAGGTTTTGTTTTCCCCCACACAGACTGCTGAGGAAGCAGTTGCAGCCAGAGGTGAAGAGGAAGAGGTCAGGGTGAAGAGGTGAAAAGGAACTCGGCTGTCTGCTCAGTTATCTGCACTTACCTGTACTTGAGCCAGCCACTTCGGGTCTCACTTTCTGCTGTAAAACTCATCAGACTTGGCCTCACCTGGAAATAAATAAATAAATAAATAAATAAAATGGAACAAATAAGCCTAACGTAGCCTCGACATGAAGAGAACACATATCCCAGGCATGGGCAAAAAACATCCCTCCTCTAAATTCAATGAGCTATGAAGTTCAAACTAAACATTAGATGTTGCAGGAATCCCACCCACATGATGCTCTTCCCAGCACAACTCCATGATCGGAGCTGAAGCAGAGCTAGCAGCTGTAAAGGCTGGATTTGCCTCGCTGCAATGCCATCCAGAGGCCAGATGGCTCCAGGAGATGCTACCATGCATGCACGGGGAGAGAGCTGACACCTTACAGACACCCTGCAATGTGCCTGCCTCTGTATTTACTTTTCACAGGTGTTACAGCAGCAGCATGCATTAAAACAACAACTTTTTTTTTTCTTCTTTTTTTCTTTTTCTTTTTCTTTTTTTTTCCCCCTTAGAAATTCACAGCAGGTGCAGCACTGTAAAGGATGCTCGCCAGGAGAAAAAATCCTTCCAACCCTGCTCGTCTGCAGCCTGCCCCACCGTCTCCAACTGAGGACAAAACAATCCTGCTAATAATTGCATACATTAAAATCTTTACAAGTACAGAAGCCCCTCCAGGGGTTCTGCCATCAGGTTTAACAGCGCCCTACATCCCAAGTATTAAAGGGCAGGCCAGATCAGGGGTATCGTGTTTTTCCAGGCAAGGTACACAAAGGAACAGAAAAACAGCTGTCTCATTGTTTAGAGCATCCCTAAATATTGCCAGTAAAGATCTGGTCAACTTTCCACAGGCTGCGGCTTCGGAGAATTTTCCATTGGGGTGATTTATTTCATCAAAACAGCTCTCAGGCCACCAGCTGTTAAAGCACTTGTGGAAAGGGCCAACTCGGTTCTCATTATTCACTGTAGGTTTCCCTTAATAGAATCAAACTGGTTAATAAGTGCTAATGCCGGTAACACGGTCCTCTGTACTTTGACCTAAATCCTCCTCCCGCTCCCAAGGGGGTGGATGCAGGAAGAGTGCTGCACTATTTCCTCCGGTGCACGGATGGGCAAAATTAACCCCTGCAGGCAGTCCTCACCCACCGTGTTTTGGGAGCATTTTGAGGTCCAGGCTTTGTTGTATCGGGTACAGTGCAAAATCCTACCCAAAAACACCGATCCCAAACAGTTCACGCCACATTAGCATCCACCCTGTGGTTTCAGCCTGTTCTCCGGAGTGACCTTTCCCTGTTCCACGCAGCCAGTTCAGAAAGTCAAAGCTGTTTTTTTAATAAAAAGAGCAGAAGTGGCACAAACAGTTTCCTATGCTTGGTAATTGCACAGCCTCTTTGAGTACACAGTAAAAAAGCTAATATTACTGTGAAATTAAGCCCTTTTGTCTTTTTTTTTGTCGTTGTTTCCAGGAGAATATCCAGAAAAATCAGATCTCTATAAACACTGAAAAGGTCATCATATTTTTGTCAGGTTCATTTGCCATGTCAGATGCAAGCGAAATGGTTCATTTAGCTACTTACGTTCCTACACAACCCAGCTTGCAGTTTTAGGCATACGAACCACACGTGCTTCTATAAGATGTACACAGTGCTGCAACAAAAGCAGCTCACACAAGCAGGTCTAGGGCAGAGTGAGGTGGTTCAGGAAGCAGAACTGGGGTGAAACAGGGTGGCTGTATTCCCACCGCTCCCAATCCCAGCAAAAGCACACGTTGTTGCCCAAGGAATTGGCCCTGAAGTACTTCTGGAGTGGAGACAGCCATCATTAGGCTTCAGAGTTAACGCCCCAGGGCGCCGGAAGCATCATCACACCGCCACCACCCAGCTGCAGGAACAGAGGCAGCACTGACCTCCCGCAGCGCCTCTGCCCGTGCTCCCCAGAAGAGTTTTGGCAGCTGAGAGGAGGAAGGAAGGAATGTAGACTCCTCCAGCCACCGAGCTAATGGGTTTCAATGTGTAATTAGCGTCATTCTTGAAAACCCATGTCTTGTCACCACTCGAAATGTGTTCAGCTTCTGTTTCCTCATTATTCTGGATCTAATTTTTCCACTAGATTAAGGAGATACTATTTTTTTTCCCCAGAAAAACCCCTTCTCATTTGAAACAGAGTAGATGATGAAGAGATGACTGAAAACCTCCTGGCCTGCACTTTGCGTGTTAAACATTTGCCTGAGGAAGGATAAGTATCCACTATGCAGTTTGGAGGTTTGACAAAATCTGATGTATTGAGCAAAAGCCAACAGATCCCCTAGTCATATCTAGTCCTGGGTAACACAGTTCTTTAGAACTAATTACACATACTGACAACAAAATTAATTAAAGGCTAAATTTCCTGTATTGGCAACAGCAGTTTGATGGGATTTCAGACTGCCCTGAAAATCCCAAAGTCGTATACCCTCAGGGAGCTAATTTAGGAGATTACTCAGCACATGCTCTCATTACCCTTACTGGGGAAAAGCAGGTACCCTGAGAGGAAAGTCAACTTTGAGTCACTTGATGGAGAGGTTCTCGCTTTACTTTCCCCGTCTCTATCAGAGAAAACCCACTCCAGTTGCTGTAATCAGAAAAAAATGACTCAATATCTCCACAGCTAATTGAAACGTGACTGTTATGACCCCAAGGAACTTCCCCAGGTTCCTGTGCCTGTTCCCACCTAGTCCCCAGCAGAAGGCTGTGCCGCGGTGGTGGGCTTCGGGGGCACGCCGGCCGCTCCAGCCAGGTGAGCTGGAGAAATGCACTCGGCTGCCTGAACACATAACAGCAATTCAGAGTTACACATTACACAACATTGCTGCTCTCTCCCCCTGTTTCAGTTTGATTTGATTGTTAGTTGCAAGCCAGCACAACTGCAGGGTTTTGAGGGGTGATGCACTTTCTTTCCCTTGCCCTGAGACAGACAGACTTAGGAAATGCCGCAGAAATCAACTGCGAGGAAAATGCAAGAATCGAACAGTTCAGCTTTCAAGAGTCAGATAATGGCAAACAGAAGGTTGAACTTTTCCCCTCGTGTGCATATGCATCGTGATTCATTGCATACTCCTCTTATGCTATTCCTCAGCTATTGCAGCATGCCATAATTTGTCTCAAGAGGCAAACAGTAGTTTGCAGAGCTGCATACTTGTCTCCAAGCAGCAGGGCAAGGCTGAGTTCACAGCAGCTCATCCCCTCCGCTGTGCCCAATGCGCTGCAAATAACAGAAAGCTTCCTGGCATCTGAGAGAAATGAAAGCGGGGCTGCTCCCTAAAGAAAATCCAGAAAAAAACAAGCATCAGCTCAGGAACAGGGCAAGGGGCAGGTGATGCTGCAAAGTAGCTCAGGCAGGGTGGACAGACAAGCTCTGAGATAAGTGAGGCCCATCAGAGGTCTCAGGTGTGGCTGGTCGGAGCAGGTAAGATCTATCAGTGCCCTCAGGACCCCAAGCTGGTACATGTTCCTGAAACACAGCCACCTGACCTGTACCTTGAGGTTTCTCAAGGCATGAAGCCAACTGTGGGGTGCTGGCAAGGCTGGCTGTGCTGCTTCAGGTCAAGCAGCTTGCCCTGTGCAGGATTTAGCCTTTAAGGTGAGAAGAATTGGTAGGTTTGGGTCACTCCTGGCCACACCCTGCAGGGAGCTCATCACCCCCAGCACACAGCTCAGGAAGAGCCCAGCTGGAAGAGGGGAGCATGAAGTCACGGCTTTGGGTCCAAGCATCCACACCACTGCTCCTCCCCAGCCAGCTCGGACCGGTGAAGCCTGGCACGGCAAACTTCCCCACAAAAAGGTCCCCGAGCAGACTTCTTTCACCCAGCTGCAGCGACGATAGTGCTGAAGTCAGCATAACCCTGACCCAGCACTGCAGGCTGAGCAATCTGCAATTCCCATGCCGAGGAGCAGCCATCAGCAGCAGGACTCGCAGTTCTGGGAAGCGCAGCCGTCCGCTCTAAGAAATAGCTCACCGCAGGAATAACGTGGTTCAAATCTTGCAAGTATATATATAAAAAAATAATGGGAACCAGATGCTGCCGTACCTTAGATTAGAATCTATGTTTAGATTTCCAAGATAATTTTTATCTCCTGTACTTTGGCTAATGTAAGGCTGATATGATAAATGGATTTTCTATGGAGGCTGAAAACAGCCCGCCCGCCTCAAAACGCAACCCGATACGCCGTTGTCTGCGGCAGGGAGACAGAGAAGAGAAACAGGACTGGCGTGAACGAGGGTCAGGTCGGGATGGAGGATGTGCTACACCGAGGAGGTCAAACGACCCTGGGCTGGTGCTGGAGGAGGAGCTGCGAGGAGGATCATCAAGCAGGGCCCCCCTGCTCCATCCCTCCCTGCAGCACTGCAGCTTTCCCAGCCCAGGGCAGCATCTGAGAGACCCCCAGTGAGCTGCCACTGCTGCAGGAAAGCAAAACCAAGGCTTTTAAATCCTGAATGGGGTATAGACCTCCCTGCACATCCACATCCTCCTTAACTGACTTGAACCCCATTTTTTGAAGCCTCCTTTTTCTCTGTAACTGCTCTGACATCCTTTAAGACTCCCTCTCCCCATTGCCACAACACCTGGATTGTCTTTTCCTACTTCTTTTTCACTGCCCCATTGAAGCAACAGCCACAAAGTTTTGGTCCTTTCTTGGTCTGCAACCAACAGGCCCAATGGCATTAAAAAAAAAAAAAAAAAAAAGCAGGGGGGGGGGAACAAAATTAAGATATTTTTTTTTTTCTGAGTTATTTTTATTATTATTTTCCAGCCTGAAAACTCTTGGCAACAGAAAACTCATCAGTTCTTTCTAGCATTGTAAGTGGAGATTATGTAATATTTACAGTGATATTAATGCAATCAATCAGCGTCAGCAAGTGGAGATGTGGGAGCCAGCTATGCACATGAGAGAAAAGTGGGGAAAAGGAAAGCACAAAGAGGTCCCTGTGATGGCTGGGGAGGGATGCCAAATATTTTCACTGCTTTCCAAACTAATATGTTACAAAATAACACAATCGGCTTTGGCCCAGTTCATTAAAAATAATTAACTTGACTGCTCAGTGACTTCCCTGCAGACTTGAGATGCCCACCAGCGCCCAGGCACTCGCATCAACACCTTTCCTCCTCCCATTCAACAAGGAAGACTTTGCCCAGCCCTCCTCGAGCTCGGTCCCAAAAGAGGTAAAAGGACCCCTTGTTGGATCTTGGGTTACTGGGGATGGTGAAAACGTAATGGATCGAGGGCCTGCACTGAACAGAAGGGCTTTGCTGCTGCCCCATGTGCATGCAACAAAGTGCCAAGGACTGAAAAGAGGCCATTCTTCCCAAGGCATGCCTCTTGCAGCTGCCGGGCAAGGGACTTTGCAAGCCTGAGAGGCACACAAGTAGCTGCTTCTGCTGCTTTGTTTGCTTTTTCCTTTTTTTTTTTTTTGGTGGAAATATTAGGGTCCAGAGGGGATTGCTTCCAGAGCTTGATTTTTGCTTGGCCGTTGGCAAAATCTTTGGCAGCAGGGAAGAGGCAGCGTTTTGCTGTAGGATGGTGGGAAGCGGGGTCTGCAGATGATTCCAGCACGGCTCCAAAGTCACTCACTTGCTCTGCCTGTGCACAGCTGCCACCAGGCAGGCTGGAACGGGGTCAGCAGTTGGCTCACAAGGATCTGGGACCATGCCGAGGAGCAACAGCTGGGAGGTGTGCTCTGGTCCCTGTCTACCAGGATGGAAACACACTCAAGCGTTGCTAAACCCTATCTTGGAATAAGCCTTTCTTAAACAACTACTATTGATGTTTGGGCCTCAGCTTACAGTTTGGCAGACGCCAAGTCTTGTGATTCAGATCCTGATGTGGATTTTCTCAAGCTCTGAGGATGCTGGGACCAGGGGTCATCGCTGCTCTGGGTGATGGGCTCTTCTCCTTAGTAGAAATGGGCAAATCAGTTCATAAGAACAGATCAGGGCACAGATACATAAAAAAGATGAATATTACCTTCAAGAGAAACCAGAAGGGAGTTATTAATTCAGTTTTCTTTATTTTAAAATGTTCATGTAACTGAAAATACAGAGTAGGACGGTTCTCACACTTGTTGGACAAACCACCAGAAGATGCCCCAGAAGTGCGCTGGGGTCATGGTCAAAGCAGAGGTACCCAAGGAAGATATTTCTCCATGGACCTTCTGCCAGAAGACACCCTGAAGAAACTCCTACACTTCCTGAGAGGTTTCAGCCACCTTGGTTAAAAGGGAAGGGACAGCAGAGTAGCAGAGCATCTGACCACTGTGCAGATGGAGGGAGTACTAGAGTGGATGCCTCCTTTAACCCTGAGTTTGGAAAGAGCTATTAGCTCAGCCCTGATTGAGAAATGCCTGTCCTCCAGAGGAAAATCAGCATGCGGGAGACAGCCTGTGTTCCAAGAGCAGACCTCCCCAAGTTCGTTTGCAGTAAGAGCCAGTCATCCTTGAACAAGCAACATGTAATCACTTTGGGCTCCTTTCCATTTAGGAGAGCGACTCCCGGGGAAAGCTTGATATCAGATTCTGCCCTGGTCACAGAGTGCAAGAGGTGTCTGAAGACAAGTCTGGTGCATTTTTGTGTCCTGAGCCATGCTTCCCATTCCCCTCTGACCCAGGGAGTCTGTTTTGGGCTGAATTCCTAGTGACACGAGCAGGAATTCCTAGAACAGGACCCTTGTGCATAGATGGACGAGCAAACTGTTTTGACCACTGAGCAACCACAACCACAACCACTTCCATTAACTCCAACCTTTTGCTCCAGCTTTAAGTTTCCTTGTATACACTTGGAAGCTTTCTTCTGGGAGAAGTTCAGTGCTTTCTGAGAAAAATGGCTCATTTCTGCTGCTGCAGGGACCCGTCCCCTACACCATGGAAGTGCCTACAAATTCCCCTAGAAACCTTTGCCACTGGGGCAAATATTCTCTTCCTTTGCCCCTAGACAAACTTTAATCATGTTGCATAAGCAACTAAATTAGGTGGCTGATCTTCCTTTTATCTCTTTATAGTCTCAGTGGAGAGATTTTTCTTCCAGAGAGCAGTTCAGAGCAGGAATTAACCTCGCGTGCAGGGAAGGGTCTTACAGTGTGACCTCCCCACAGTACAGAGGAGCTGTTGGGTGATGAGCGGTGTAAGCCAGGCACCTGAGTTAGAAGCTTTAAGCAGACACCTGAAGGTAGGTGAGATGAGCACTCCTGTGGTACTCTGCCCCTTGTATCTCAGTCCCAGTGGGAAATGTCTCATCTGGGCCTCAAAATCTGGCCACATCTTTCTCAAACTGACCAAGAACTGATACTGGATAGAAAAGCTACCTGAAAGCCCAGAAATTCTCATTCCAGAAGGTCAGAGAGGGGAGCAGCAGTCATTTTCATGGCCTGTGGTGATATTCACAGTTTTCTCTGTGTCTCACTGAGGCAAAAATTATGCAATACCCTGACCGTACATCTATCCACACTCACGAAGCTCTAACAATCTGGTTTCTCAGCTAGAGTCTGCAGCCAGAGTATATTAAGCAATGGGCCCGTGAGTTGAACAGATGCTATCAGTGAGATCTCGTTTTATTGTTGCCACTTACTATTTCAGAACAGGAGGGGAACGCACATGGGGCTGCTCCGGGGACGGGAACAAGGAAGCCCTGAATTCATGGTCCTTTTGGGCCACTTGCTGCCACAAGTCCAAAAACGCTGTCCGGTTTTGACCTGCCCAGCTAGGGCTAATGAAAGGAATCACTGATGACAAAAGCAACAGCAATAAGATCCAGAGATGAGAGCAATCACCCCGCCACTGCGTTACGGGCTAACGTGGAAAAAGAGCAACTGAGCTGAGCATGAGCTGAAGATGAAAGGTTGCCTTGCAAGAGCTGCTCACCCCAGTTCAGGAGAGCCCCGGGCTTGGCCAGCAGTCCCAGCTAATGCCGAGCCCATCCTGTTTGATTGTAAACACAGAGCAGCACTTGGCCGCTGCTCTTGTCTGGATTTCCATTTGTGCTGATAATACACATTTTTAAAGGCGATGTTAATTGCAGCACTAGATTTATTAGCGTGAATATTATCCATCCCTTCCTTTCACCTCCCTCTCTCCAGTTCAATCCATCATTTTTACAAGAGGTTGAGCGGTCCGACGCGAGGACCACACCTCCTCTGCTTTCGGGGGATGGCAATGCAAACACCAGCTCCACCGTCACCCATGGGTCCAACAGGACGAGCACACAAAGTTGTGGGAAGGTGGCTGAGCCAAGCTCTTGGTTGTATTACTTTCTCCTGATAGACTGAGCAGCTCAAGGTGCCAGCAGCGTTGCATCTACATTGCAGTGGGGCAATGAGAGCTAAGAGCTATTGGGGTGGGATCCAAACCACATCCTCCTGTCAAGGCTGCTAAAATGGCTGAGAGTGCAGCACGGAGCTGTATAAAGCTGCGAGGATAACAGCCCTCATTTGGTGCCAGGCTTGAAGCTCAAGCAAGTTTTACAGGAGGAGAGTTACAGGCCTCTAACGGAACATAAACTGAGTTTCTGTGCGCAGCAGAAAGTGTGTGCCTGGTGTCTGTGTGTATCCCTGCAAACTGCATCCTTAAATGTAAGCGCTGGCGGTGCCAAACAATTACGATGTTTATAGAAACTGATGGCCTACATCTGTTTAAAATACTACTCGGTGTTTAGACGGATGGAATAGAAAACATTCTGTGAAGAGTAAGCAGAAATTGTACGGTTTGATGGACTTTTTTTTAAAGCAAGGACTCACACTACATTGATTAACAACTCAAACTCATTAGCACTGCGCACACTGCAGAGTGAATCCATGCCATAAGCCTGCCTTCCTCCGACAGAGAATTAACAAAATGTAAGGTAATTCTTCCAGAGAATAAACCCAGTTTGGGACTAGCCTGAAGCAGGGATGCTGTCCTGTATCCCAGCACCTTCAGAGCCTTCCTCCTGGATCTTAAACAGCCTGGGACTGCTTCAGCAACAGCCAGCCCCCAGGACGTGCTGGGATTTGGCAGCCCACCTTCCCTCCGACACAGCAGCTACGTACAGCATGGTAACACCCAGGTTCTCACACGTACCTGATGGCTTGCCTGCTTGGCCATCCTTATCCTGCTGCTCCCTGAGCAGGGACTGCTGCATTGTAGTGCTTTGCCACCTGAACAATCGCAGCAGCCTTTCTTCATTAGCGACTTGAACTCTTGCTGCAAGGCTCCTCATTCTGGGTGACACTGCTTTTAGAACAAAAAGGCCCATTCAGCAGAGAAGCCTCTGGAGCTCACTTTCCAATTTTTCACATTTATCTCAGGGGGTGGGGTGCAAGTTTTATGGACAAAACACACAGATACCCCAGAAGAGACACCCTGCTCTGGATCTCATTAGAGCCAAGTCCCCTTGGGCACAGCTCCTGTGCAGCAAGTGGGAAGGTCTCCCCATTACACAGCAAACAAACGTATGGCATAAAAACATCCAGCTCTGGAGCTTTCCCATAGTTAATTGCCAGGATTATTATGGTGTCTAGCTTAGTAAAAGACTTGCAGTTTCCATTCTTCTCTTCCTCCCACCCAACCCCTTGTATTTTAAGACCACTTATGTCACACACACGCAAGACTCCAGCACGAAGAGGCAGCCACATCAAACACGGCAAACAAGCAGCCTCCATCTCTTCCAAGCCCTCCCCCCTTCTCAGTGTATGCACTGCAAATTAATATGCAAATTATGTAAATGAGAAGCATGTGTAGAGTGGAAGTCATTCTCCCTGGCGCTGACTAACCCCAGGCCCTACACAAGCCCTGCAGCCTTCCCAATGGGATCGTGGATGTCGCTGGGTGAAGCGCTGAACCCTTTTGTGCAGCTCTCAGCCAGCACGGTGGCAGCGAGAGGTGGCACAGAGGGGCACCCCACAGCAGCCGTCCCTGCAGATGAGCCAGAAGAACCATTGCTTTTCCTGCTCAGTCCCCAAACACCACGTAGGTCCCTGCTCAGCACCACGAGGCAGCTCAGGGCAGCCGGACTCACGGAAGAAGCCAGACAGGGACCACAGCTCCCCTTTGGAGAGATGCTCTCTGGGGCATTAGGATGGTGTTAGTGATGCACTTCACAGCAAAACCACTCCAAAAGCCCTATGTGTGCCCATCTCCATGGCACAGATGCTTCACCCTGCTTTTGTCCTTGCTCCCACGGGGAATACCCCATCCCCTCAGCAGCGACACCGTCCGCGTGGGGCTCTGCGCATTGTTCCAGCACTGCTGCCTCTCCCCCAGTCCCAGAGCGGAGCTGTGTAAAACATGCACACATTTTCATCACTTAACTTATGGCTGCCCTGGGGGAATCTGCATAAGATTACCCAGTGCTCTTTAAATCAGTCCCAGAACAACCTTTTCCAGCCACTGCCAAACCAGAGCTTTTCCAGCAGAGTTGCATTCTTCTTTCCTCTATATGAAAATCCCCTTTTTTTCAGACCAGCTCAGCTGTTACACTTGGGTACTAGCTGATGGAAACACACACAAATACCTGTATGACCCCACTGAGACTAATGGAAAAATTGCTCTTAGATGTGAGGAGAGGAGAACAGAATTTCACACCCATTTTTTTCCCAGAAAGGAAAAAAAAAAAAAAAGGAAAGGAAGGAGGGAAAAAGATCGGTTGAAGCCCCAGTGCAGCCCACACTGAAGCAAAACTCGACTGCTTTCATAACCCCTGTGGATGACAAAAATATTACAGCTTTTTATTAGTTTTATGTATGAGACTTGTGAGGACGCCCAGCATGACTGCGTACCAGAGCAAGTCCAGGCTACTGCTGTCCCTTACACAGGAACAATCCTGGGGACATCTCTGGCTGATGCTGAAGGGCCCTAGCTGCTCAGGAGCTGCATCTGAGGGGATATGGCATTGCTGTCTGTGTGAGGTTGATATCAAGGTCGTGGCTCTGAGATAACAAGTTGGCCCGATGTGGCTGATGGCTGGATCAGCTACAGACCGATACTCCTATAGGAACAGGCTCTGAGGCAGCCCACATCAGCATTTAGCTGGAAGAAATCCCAGGGATCAGGGGAATCAAAGTGTTACCAATAAAGAGCCTTTTCTCACCCTCCCAAATCCACGCTCTAAACAGTGGGATGCAAAAGGGAGGATTTCTCAGAAGGATTTCTAAACAGCTCCTGCAGGAAACGGCACATTTAGCACTTGTTTCAAGGCTTTGTCTCCTTCCTGCTCCTCTCCCAAGCTCTGCTGATGATAACAGCAGCACAGGATCTCTGTAACCAAATCCCTTGGTCTTTAAGAGCACCACAGTGCAAAGTGACCAGGACACAGGGTGCCTGCACGCTCCTCCTGCCTCCCTCATCCCTAGAACGGTCTCTTCATCTCCAGCACATCTCCACAAGTCACAGTGGCACCAGATTAAGCCCTTAGCTGTACTATTTCACGAGGTTTACTCATCACAAATGTTGACAGTAAGGATCAGTTGTTAAGTAACAAGCCAGAGACCCAATTCTTTTCCATATATTCAACAAAGCCCTGTTGCTTCCTTCATGGAACACGTTCTGCACCACATTATTATAAGGACCCAAGAGGAAATCACTCTTTGGATTTGGAAAGTCGACATTAATGGGCTCAGACTGCAACAGAGGGCATGTTCATTTTGCAGTTGAGTTACTTGCTCTGATATACTCTTGATGCTATTTTCCTGGCAAATTGTGATTGCTAATAAATTGCAATAACTTTGAGTTTACATTATGACTCACAGAAGATTACGCTGGGCAGTAATGACATTCCCAAAGTGGAGGGTCTCTCCAGTGAAACATCAGGCATATGGAAGCAATTCAGTATTTACAGATTTAGATGAAGCCTACGTATTACTGATGAAGAAACCATATCCTGATAAGATAATAGGCAAGAACACAAGTTTACATGCTTATTGCTTAAAGAGAAGACAATATGAAGCTCCTAGAATCTACCAGTAACTCAGGCTTCACTCAAAGTCTTTCAAAGCCAATAGATTAAATCCTCCAGGCTTCGACAGGGTCGAAGATCAAGTCTTCACCCTTCTTCACAACAGGAACGTGTCCTCGGTCAGCTTGCTCCATCCCAGAACACTTTATCCTACAATAATATCCCAGCCTCCTGCTTATTATATGCTGAAATCTGTTTATTTCCTCTAATATTCAAACTCCCCCTCGGTGTCTCATTTTGAACCCCCTCCCCCCAGGGCAGCTAAAGTGGGAATTTTAATTTTATTGCTCCGTTAGTCCAAGGTTTTTTTTTAAAAACACTGTTTACACAGAGCAGCCCTCCTCCCTGGTTCCCTCTGGTTTGTCTTTTTCTTCTCAGGCATTTCCTAGCTGCTGTGCTTGGGCTCCACCTTGTCATGTAAATCCAATTTAATTTGCACAGTTCTGCTTGACTGGGGCTGTTTTCTAATAAATTCAAGCTCCATGCAAAATTCCAACCAGGTGATACACTGAGAGGCAGCAGTAGGCGGTGAGGATCTTCACAACACACTCCAAAAGGAGGCAGGTGGCTTTCAAGGCTGTTTGGCCTTTTACTTCTAATATTGACTTTTAATTACCAACAGTTAAATCTTGTTTTTCTTTATGATCCATTTCTGCCTCAAAATGCATTTTGCCCCTGGGTTATTGACACAGTTGGAAAATTTACTGTGTTTACTTTTTTTGAGAGAACAGTTTATTTTTCAGGCATTAATTTCAAACCAAGACTCTGTCCATGTACATACAGTAAGCTCTAATTCTGCTCTTCGCCAGTGGTTGTGCTTCCTCATCCCTGTCTTCAGTAGGGAGTTGTCTCCAGAAACTTATAGTGGAGAGATGATAGCATGAAGGAAGAAGTGTTTAGAATGAAGAGTAAGTTTTATGGTTTTACTTCCTCTGCTTCTCAGTAGAAAGTCTGTGGATACTCATTAGACCAAGGAGCAATGTCTTTGCAAGAAGGCGATGGTTGAGTCTACAAGGCCCAGTACAACACCCCGAGTTAAATTAGAAATTTCTAAAAAACTGGAGTCCCAAAATCCCCTTCTGCTATAAGTAGAGCCCAGGAGGTTTTGGAGCAGTGCCTACAAGCAGAAGGGCTTCACTTCAGGCCTCACATTCCTGGTGCCTCCCCACAAAACTCATTTTCAGCCACCAGCTCAGCCCCAGGCACAGGTTAAGCCAACGCACATTGCTTGTGACCACCAGGCAGCCACTGCTCAGCCTCACCTCCGAACGGCATCGGATCTCCTGTGAAATACCTCCAGAAATAGCAGCCTTGCGTACCACAGCCTGCCTCAGGTACAGGAGGCCAGCTTGAGGTTTAGGCAGCATTTAATCTGCCTTCCTGCACAAGAAAAAGAGCCCCCAGCTTTTGTTCCACTTGGTCAATAAAACCAAAAAATGCCCCTCTAAGGGCTTTGTAAATAAATACAGGATGCCATGACAGTCCAGGTGATTTATTGGCACTTAACATTATGAGGGTGATAGAAAGCACTGCAATAGTTAAGTGCCACGGTCATGGCCATTATAAACATTTTTTAAAGGGGTTTATTACAGAGCTGTAAAAGTAAGCTCCAGGCTAGAAGTTGGCATGTGAGTTCTCTCCACCTTTGAAGTATTTATTGACATTAGAAATTTGGGAGGGAAAAAAAAAAAAAAAAAAACACACATTGGAAACTTTGAACAGCGAGTTTTAAAAAGGCAGCAGATAAGAAAGAGGGAAGGAAGAAGGAGCGGTGCTGTTGAGACGAGTAACGGCCAGCAAATGGTTTGCCAGGGAGATCTTTTTGGTTCACCTTTTTCCGCCTCTAAGTGACTCACAAAGCAGTGATTTCTACAAAGTTTCTCCATCTCTCAAAATATTTGCCCAGCCATTTCCATGCAGTTATTGGCGTGTGATTTACAGCTTTTCACAGCAGGAACGCAAGTCGCCCTGGGGTACGGCATAGCCATCAAGCACTGCTGGGAAAGCTGCAGCTCACACCCAACCCCCTGCTGAGTAGAAGTTTGTACCCAGGCGGCTTGGCCCCACCAGGTTACTCGCTGGCAAGAGCGAGGAGTAAATCCTACCTGGCCTAATCACCGGCTGGAAGGCCAGTGCACCTCAAAAGCCTGGCCCAGGTGGGACAGGTTGCTTTTCCATTCCCACGAGGGCTCGCCAAATGCAATCACTTCTTATTTTAAGTCCTGAAGACACCTGTGCAAGAGAAGCCATGCTGTTTTTTGGTTGAACACCAAAATCATCACAGCCTTAGTCCTGCCCATCAGTTACTTGAGTCACCTGCACAGCAAACTGTGCAAATGGGAACAGCCCAGAGAAAACCTGTGCTCAGTGCTACCTTTGAAATTGATTATGGAAAAGGACCACATGGAAAAGAGCTGGGAATGGATTTACCACCCAGGAGGACAGTAAAGGAACACTAAGTCCTCCATTAGCACCTCCCAGAGTAGCACACTGAGCATGTGGCTGCTCAGGGCCTCATTTTGACAGCTTGCATTCACCCAAAGTTTCTCCTTCATTCAGTGCATCGCTGAGCACTGGACCCGAGAAGCCCAGGGCAGGTAAACAAGAAGTCCTAATTTATTGTCTTGTTCCTTCAGAGCAAGCCCACAGTGTAACTCTGCTTTACAACTTCATTCCTCAGATCACTACACTTGGATGGGAGGAGAAACACTCAGAAAATTCAGCTTGGAACATCCCAAACCAAAGCAGTAAGTTCTGGTGAAGAGGAACCATGCCTCAAACTGACAGCGCAGGAGAGGACACCCTGATTCACACCAGCTGGCCTCACACTCTCGGAGCCTGGTGCTATTCTTTTCTGCCCTTTTCACAGCCAAGTTCACCCCTAAAATCCTCCCACACACTGAATTACGGGCTGGATGGATGAGGCCAGCATGGAGCAGATGTTTAACTAATTTGCTTCCACATGTTTTTAAACATTTCACATGTAGAAAAAGGATAAAAGCAAGAAGATTAAACATGGATGTCCGAAGTCTAATTAACATCCCCACTGGTAAGCTGGGTGTGTTTTATCTTTAGGAGAGTGACACCAGCTTCCTTAGTAACATGGTTGAGTCCCAGGGGAAAACGATCAGAAATAACATATTGATGTCATTAAGAACCATTTATTATTACTGTTACGAAGCTTGGGTGAATCAGTTCAGTAGAGAGCCCAACACAACCCCTGTGAATCAGTTAAACTCTATTTTAAGGGCTTGAATAAGACTTTGGTGGGACTGAGTTTAGAAACCTGGACATGGGTGAGATGCTCTTAAGGAATTTAGACAGGGCATTTGATTGACCCCCTCCCCCATAAAATCAATGCATCAAGCTGTCATCATCTCCAAATGCACATGCCTCAAACTTTCCAGTTCAGCGAGGTTATAAAATATTAGTGCTTTTTATACATTTAAAAGTGTGAGTTAAAATATAATTATAATATAAAAATGGTATAAAATAAAAAGCTTATGTTTTATAAGCTCACCACACTGGAAAATTTGAGGCACAATAATCTCTATAGCGGTCCCATACCACGGTTCCAAGTTCCTCGTGCCTTGTAACATCATTAAGTGTCCTCGTGAATGCTTTGTCGTACTTCTTTTTTGCAGACTATCACCAGAAACCAACTGATCGGGCTCCGCTCCCTGCAGCCATCCCAACACTTGGTGGCTTGGAAATCGATTTCTTCTGAGAGAAAGTATGAGAAGTGAGCCCTAGGGGTAGCTTTGGCTCTATAAACTGACTGCATACAGAGAAAGGGAGAAAAAGGACAAAAATATTTTCTTCCCAGATGCAAATGTGCAGGCAGGTGCCAAAGGCTTTTAACTACATGACTTTGTATTTGGCCTGGTGACAAAATAAACCCCTGTGTAGGAAGATACAGTAGTTCTAAGCAATAGGTTAGGTTTCAGTTTAAGCAAGGCCTAAATAAGTTCTTTATCAGAGGGAACAGCATTAATATATATTTTTAATAAAATGCTGGCCCTGAGGTCATGTGTCTGAACTGTTTTCTTTTTCTTATGTTCTAACAGTGCTTTCAGATGTTCGTACCCCGCAGCTGCAGTTTCCATGCAAGCATGGCTTGCGCTGCCAAACCTGTGGCAAAGGGATATTAGCACCTAATGGCCACTTGTTGCAAATGGGCTATTCTTTGGCTCAAAGGCTCGTGCATCTCCCAACATCTGGGCTGAAGAGGCTGGTGAAGTAAATCAAACCAAGCAAACCTCCTGGTTCATTCTGCGGCCGCTCCCCTGGTAATTACGGGGGATTATGAACATTGTAGACACTCTCTGGTTGACTGGTTGGCTGATTGATTGCAAGGGGTATGCACATCAAAATCCCTTCAGTCATGAGCTGAGGGCTCAAAGGAAAAAGGAGCTCAGAAGGTGGAGTATGCATTGGATAATTCTGCACCGTAAGGACACCTTTATCCTCCCTACTTGTCTGCCTTTGGGCTGAATTATCCAAGCAGAGCACAGTTGTATCTCGTGACACATGGGCCATAGTTGTGATGAAATCAAGTCTTCATTTCTCAGGGACCGTGTGGGTCGTGATACTGACCTGGGAACCAAGGGATGAAATGGAGAAGCAGAGAGAAAGGATGTAGTGTCCTGCTTAGATGAGGAAGAGACTGAATGGCTCTGCCTGTGTGGGCAGGGGAAGCGTGATCTGGAGCATGGCCCTGTCCCGGTTCCCAGACAAACCCCTGTATGCATACTGTCTCTGTGCCATTTCTACATGGAATTTGATTTTCTTTGTAAGGACACCCAGGAAGATGGTCAAAGAGGATCTACAACAGGCTCCATGAGGACTCAACTTCCAGGTGATGTTCTGTGCTTCCCTTCTCAAGTCAGTCCCAAATGATCCTGAGACAGGATGGACTACAAGGATGAGGACCATCCCTATGGCATTTCTTGGACACCTCAGAGGGTGGACACCACAAACCAAAACAGGTGGTTTGGCCAGATTGGGTGGACCATGACAACTTCAGATGGATAAAAATAACCTGTAGCATGTCCAGGGCTGACTCTTAAGTGTTATGGAGGGCTATACTCAGATTTTGGAAGGCTGAGTGGAATGTTCCAGCTCTTCCCAAAATATACAGTGGAAAGAGCTGGGCTCAGAGAGAACAGCCACAGCCAGAGCAACAAGAGAAACGGCAGCAAGTCCTAGTGCTGGCAGAACTAAAGAAGTTGAGAGCTGACTCAGAAAGCAAAGCTCTTTTATGCTGCCGATCGTAATGTCCTCGCCTGGCCTCTGTTAATGCATTTCAACAGCGGACTGAAAGACAAGTCCCCAGCTCTGGGTCAAGCCAAAGAGACTGGGCTCAAACGCGGGGCAACTGGCAAGAGAAAAAGTTCTCCAGACACTTACTGTGGGCCAGAGGTGAGCCGATCTGTGATTATTATTGCAGGCTGGGAGGTGCGGCGTGCTTGGCAGCTGCTGTTTCCATCTGCTTGCATGGGCTGGATGGAGGAATCCAGAGAGGCAAATTCAATTGGGTCACTGCCTCCAGCTACCCACGGCCTGCTGAGGATAGCTGCCTTCTGAATCCCCAAGTCTCCCAATAGGACAGCCTCTCCTGGGTCTGTGTCCTTTTGCACAAGAGAGCACCATTTATTGGCAAAAGATTTCTCACAAGGACATTACAACACAGAAGCGCAGGACAGAACCACGTGTACAGGATTTCTTAGTGCTTTGGTAAAAACTTCGGAAAAAGTCAGTGAACTGCCTCCAGGCTGGCCTGCAGCTGGCCCTGCACCTCTGTGGTCAATGCACATTTTGGGTGTCACTGTAAAAATTAGCCTTTAATAAGCAAAATTTTACTCCAGTAAAACTAACAGGTTTCAACTGGAATCCCAGTCCTACAAGGTGCCACCACTTCCTGGGCCCACCAGGGCACTGAGGAAGACAAAGCATCCCCTCTGGGCAACATCAACACACCTACGGTCAGTGGTATGGGACTACACCAGATTCTGCTGCTGTTTGTTGGAATTTAATACAGACACCAGCCAGAAGACCAGCTGCTCTTTTTACTTCAGTTTTTCCCATATCTAAATATGGATTAGGAAGAATTTCAGTCAATTTTTTGCTGTGGGACATGCCCCGTTTCTCATCAGATCAGGTGATCATCCAGAGCAGGATCAGAGCTGATTTAAAGGCCATGAACCCAAATTCCCTTCCTGTGGTGACCAGGAATAGAGGGAAAAAAAGGAGTCAGCACATGTCCAGGGAGAACACCAAGTCCTACACCATGGATACCACCATGGGCTTACTCCACAGAGATGTGGTGGTGATGCTATTTATAAAATGAGCACTGATCCTTCCTCATCATCACGGTTCAGTTTTACTGTTCTTAATCATCAGGCAGGAAAGCATAAATAAAGTCTGTTTAACGTTACGGTCATTTTTCAAGCAGGAAGTGACACTGGTAGACACCCAGCTATTAATTTGACATGGGGTAATAAAATCATTCAATACTGCTGGCAGAATTTTATAGGAATTAAGCAGCCTTAAGATTTATGGCCAACATACTGCTTTCATGGTAAAGGCTGGTATAAAAGAAAAAAAAGAACATCGTTTCTTATTGCAAAGGCATTTTTTTGCCCATGGAAACAGTCACCCAGGAAACCCTTGTGTTTCTATAACCTTCTCTCCTCCCCACCCCCCAGATTACAAAATTTCTTTCTCTAATGAATAACAGCACAAAAAAACAGATCCTGGAAGACGCATAGAGAAAGGGATGAGTTCAGTACTTTGTGAACTTTATTCGCAGAGAAAGAGCACGTGTCATGGCCAGAGGGATGGTGGCCACAGTTGAAGTCTCCAAGGGGTTGGTATCACCTGGATCTGAGATGAAACCCCAGGTGGTCACAGAGATCTCACCAGGAGGTAACCAAAGCACTGAGGATCAGCAGAGGAAGGATGATGCTAGAGTAAAGGACAGCAGATCCCAAAGTTGCCAGCCTGATTTCTTCAGGTCCCTATCAGGCCCCACTTCTGGGCACAAAGAGCGCTGTCATTCACCACCAGGTGCACCACTACATCCAAGTACTGTACTAATAAGCCGAGCACCAACGAGTAGTATTACAGGCATAGCTGTCCATTATCACGCTCAGGTGGCTTCCGATTCCATCCCATCACTTTGGAGCAAGGTGGAGCCAGCCCTGACCCACAGACTGAGCAGAAAGCTCACAGCCATTCTCCCGTCTGCATTGCCTCCAACACACTTCATGGCCTCGGCCAAAATTCCTGCACGCACCAGCCCGCAGCGAGAGAGGGCCTCCGCACCACCGAGATTTATGTGCTCGACAGCAGGAGATCTGGGGGAGCAGATGTAGGGAGAGGTCACATGAGGTCACATTGGAAATACATGGCAGAGGCAAGGACTTAGCCCAGTTGAACTAAATTCTCACTCAATAGCAAAACCACGAGACCAAGCTTCCTCTTAAAGAGTTTTTCCATGCCCTAACAAGCCTGGTGAAGGACTTAATGACATCTGCGTGCTCTTGCCTGAGCAAAGACCCCGTGATTTGGCAGGATGCCATGAAAAAAGATGTCCAAAAGTTATGAAAATAAAGGTATTTATCTTCATTGTTAGAAAAAGAACTGAGCCTTTTATTTCTCTCTCTTGGAGGATTAAGCTCACAGATTTACAAAGAACTGGTTGATTACCAAAATAAATACATCGCTATGCCAATTTATAGGACACAAACGTAGGAAACCCATCCAACCAAATCAGGCAAAGTGTAATTCATGTGAGAGCCCTCAGCATGTGCAAAGGGCACAGTGCATGAGGAACAAAGTACATAGGGAAAACATGCTAGAAACCTCTATCTGCGGGAACAATTCCCAGTGCAGCGTACAATGGAGCTATAAAATAAATGGCTTGGCTCTCCACTGGAAGCAAAGCCCAACTGTTCTCAATGAGAAGGAGGATCATGTATCTTTATAATGAGAATTCAGTCATTTTTAAATGTTGGCTTTGCTCATATCACCACCAAATCTGTCTGCAGAGCTGACAGGCTGCAGACTTCATTTGGATTTCTAGCTGTGATTATGCGTGGCAGTGATGGATACCCCAGGGTTTTCGGGGGCTAAGGGTTTAGGGGCTGGCTTTTGTTTTTCAGTTGTTTGGGGCTTGGGATTGAGGGGGCTGCTGGGGTGTTTTTAGTGTCACTGTCCAATGAGGCTTAAAGAGCTCTTTCCTCATTTTAGTAGTTCTGATAATGCACAGAGATGAAAGCAGACTCTGAACAAGTTGTTCTTTATATTGGCAAAGCTGCCCCTTCTGCAGTGAAATCCAAGAGCAGTTTCTGCTTTCAGTGCTCGGTGAGATGGAGCAGAACATGTTTACTGAGGCTGAACATACCCCTGCCCTTGGAGGTGTAAGCACCACCCTCTGCAGCAAAGGTGATCCTCAGAGCACTAAAACATCTGCTCACTCAATTAAAAAAAAAAAAGAGTCATGTTAATGGTCGGGAGAATGGCACATTGAGAAGCAGAGGGAACTTTCCCCTCCATTTCTTACAAGGAAGAATAGTTTTCTATAACCAGTAGCACACACAGGAGTGATACATCTTGCAATCATACCAGCTCTTCTCGCAGCATAACCTGAACAAAGTTGTGCATGTGAAAAGGGGGTAGCCTTTATGCAAGGCTTAAACTCATGTTTGGAAGCTATTCTTTCCCCATTCTGCTGTCCACCTTAGGTGGACAACAGCAATTCAGTAGTACAGCAGCATTCAAGGTTTGAGAGGAGATGGGCACAGGTAGGGTATTTGTAAATTTAAAGCTCAGTTTCTCTAAATCCTTGCTCCAACTCTTAAAACTAAATGGAGGAAGGTTGTTCTGATTACTGCTGGTGAAAGCCAGATTGCTGTAGTCCCTAGGAATGAGAGCCCAGCCTCCAGTGGGAAACCAACTGCCGTAAGTTTGACCCCTATGAGGTTGTTCTCCACGTATCCTGGGGATTTTGCTGCATTTGTTACATGAGACATTTGCAAAACAAACCTGTATACGAGTCTGATCCAGGGCACTGTTAGGCTAAGTCCAGTTTGGGCATGCGTGAGACAGAGGTGGTTGAGCTGACTGCTGCTGCACTGAACACAAGCAAAATATGCCTGAATCAGTGAACTGATGGCATGCATCTAATCAGCAGCACGTTCTTCACAAGTGGATGTGACCAGCTCAGGTAGCTGGCTCAGAACAGCTGCCAAGAACAAATGTGCCCCACTGAGCTGACCTGGAGGGCTGTGGGGCTGGGTCTCAGCAGATGGGGCTGATGTCTTGCAGCACCTTGTGGTCCCAAGCACACCAGCTCTGTATGGGGGCTGCCTTCCATGGGGCTCACCGGCCCTGGAGGCTTGAGATGGGAGAGAGGCATAGGGAAGTGACCACAAACAGCTAACAGCACTGCATACCCACTTCTCTGCCCTAGAAGCTCCTTGTTTGGAGCTTTGCTTATCCCTGACCATTCAGCCCCTCATCATTCCTCTCTGTGGATGGCCAAGTGGCTTCCCAAGTGTGCCAATTCTGCATTTTATTTCATGAATAGATAGAAACACTTCAGACAGGAGCAATACAACTGGTCCCTCTGCCCATCTATGCTGCTCCAGGACTGCTTCTTACTCACCTTGCTGCTACAGATGACTATCAGCACTCTTTTAGCACACCGTTGGGAGCAGGGATGCCCCCTGCTTTTGGGACAACATCTCTCACTATCAAGGATACATGCCCAGAACAAGGGCACAAGCAATACCATGGAGAGACAGAGATGGTGTCCCCAAGCCCTCCTCTCCCAAAGGAAGAGCAACAATCCAGCATGAAAGTGGCAAGATGAAAACAATTGTCTACAGCCGGATGGACGGCAGAAAGGCAGCTCGGGGTATGCAGACCTCACCAGGGTCCTTGCAGTGAGGGGAACTCACTAAAATGCTGGTTGTTCTTTATGCAGGTGTGAAAGAGGACGTGTGTAGTGCTTCAGGGGCTCCCATTCCTGCCATAGATCCCATCAATTTAAAGACAGTAAGGAGACATTCACACCACAAAACCAACCAGAGCACAGATCTCCCAGAGTTACACCCCCCCCAAGGTTCACCAGCAGCATGGCTGTGGCACACCGACACTGCCCTCAGTTCCCCAGCTCGGCAGTCTAGGTTTGGTTTCGGTGGCACAGGCCAGCTGCAAGTGTTTTATGAAGGGAAGCACACAGCCAAGCCAAGCAGGCTCCCAGCCCTCCTCAGCAGCATGCCAGCCACTCCAGCCCCGCTCTCGTCCCAGCTTGAGCCATCTGTGCATAGGCCTCAAGGCTGAAATGAGAAGAGCCATCCCAGTTGCAGTTTTTGGAGCAAGCCAAAGTCTCTGTGCACTGGGAGCTGTGAAATATATGAACTCCCAGGCTTTACACGAGCCTCACTCTTCTGTGCAATATCATATGGCTTTTGGATTCGTCTGCCCTGTCCACCTCTCCCATGTGTTTCCGATAATTGCTTACAGATGGAGGGTTTTCTCTTGTTTGCCCTTAGAAGAGACCTGCTGTTGTTCCTTCTTCTTAGATGAGGCTATGGCCATACACATCATTTTTATTGGTGTATTTTATTGCCCCTACTTCTTTACAGCACACGCCACTGGTCTCCCTGGCCCTCTGCATTCCCTTCCAGGCCGCTGCTTGCCATTGCCTCTCTGTTAGGTCTCCTCATTCCCCGTGTTCCTCAGCTGAAAATATTACAGGGCCTCCCAATTAAGAGAATGCCTTATAAATCTCTCCGCATCCAAATCAGATCCAGAGCCTGGCCGGGGAGACAGATCTGGAGACAGCGGGTGGGTCTGGTGCTCCTCACCCCGCACAGACACGCTCCAGCACCATGCTGCTTGAGACTGGGGCTCATGCACCCGATGGTGGCCTCAGGGGGTTGGGAGAGCTGAATCCCACCCGCTCAGAGCCCCTAAAACATCCTTACATGGAGCAAAGACCCAAAATGAGGTGCTGACCCCATGGTATCAAGGCTTCCTTCCAGTACACATAGCTCTTGTGGCCCTAGGGTGCGCTTTGGTGGGACAGGTGGGCAGGAACCTCACCCCAAAAAGCCTGGCATTCTGGCACCTCTCTGAGACACAGCCATAGGTGAGCTGCATTCAGAGGTCCTTCTCCTGCCAGGGCATGCCCTACCCCCCAAAACACCCAGAACAACCAAAGCCAGGATGGTGCAGGACAGCTCCCAGCTCAGCACACCCATGCCCTGCCTAGCCCAGTGCCTAGGCCCCACTGGAGGTATCTCAGAGACTTTCTGTGGTTTAGAGCTCATGGATTGATCTCTGCCCCTTCCATGGGCAAGGAACACAGGTCTTAACCCTGCTGAGACACCATCCTGTGCCTCATGCATCACCTTGCCAAAATTACACTTCTAAAGCAGCTCTGAACCCAGCCCTCCAAACACACAGCAACACCAGCCCCCTCACTGAAAACCTGCACCTTGTAGAAAAACAATGCTGGAAGCATTATATCTCAAAAAGCACAAAGGGTAATAGTGGCTTGAGAAGAATCACTAAATCACCATGTTACTTTTGTCCGTGTTTGCCCACAGCCCCGACTTTTGATCAGTACTGTGCCTGCCAAGGAACTTAAGCTCAGCCTCCAGCGGCGTCTGTGTTACACTTGCGCACAATAATTTCCTCAGTGTACACATCACTGGAAACACAGTCTGTGCCAGAATTCCCCAATACCAAATCCCTTCTTGGGCCAGTGCCCAGTACTCTGAAAAGGCCGTCAACATCTGGAAGCAGTGATACTGCACATCTGCAAGACCCTTGCAATTACAGGATGGAGAGAGAAGTACCTACAGGATTACTTATGTTGATAATTAAATCCTGAATAGCAGGATGCTCGATGTACTCACCTTGCCTAACACCGTAATGCTTGAACTATCACACGACCCATATGCAATGCTGCTTGCTGTAAACAGCCCTTGGGGTAGAACTATATGGGAATTTCACTTGCTTGTGTAACAGAAGGGCAACAGGTAGGACAAATTGAAATAACTGGAGAAAACACATACCAAGGGACTGACTTCAAGTCCCTTACTCATTCAGAGCATTGCACCGGTTATCAGAATGACTCGGGGTGCTAGATCCAGGCTTTAACCACAGCCAGGACCTCTGGAATGAAACTAGGCTTACATAAAGCTTATCCAAGCTTCCCAAGAACTTGGGAAAACAATTTGCCTTCCCAGTCTTCACAGGACAGGGCTTTTCTGCTGCACCAAGCAAGATGCCTTCATTCTTCTAACATACTGGTTTTCAGGATGCCTGGTATGGAAGAGCACAGAGAAATTGCTTGTGGTTTCAGCTGAGTTGGAAGTGCTCCTTATTCAGTTTGATGTAATATATACCACAGCATACAAGATACCTTGCTCCAAACCTTGTGACATTACACCTTTAGTGTGATTTCTCTACAACTAACAGGTTTTACTGTTAATGAAGTCCTGATTTCCTGGCAGAGGGGTGAGATTAGCAGAATGAAAGACAGGGTGAGATGGACTGCAAAGCCCTCTCTATTATACCCCCATCAGCTTCTTCCAGCCCATGCCAAGGCAGGGGAGCTCTCCTCAACTCCGCATCCCACACTGCAGCTCCAGCCTGGCCACATCAGCAGGTTTTGCCAACACTCACATACACACATCACTTCATGTGCACGAGAAATCCCACTGGAACCAGAGAGGCCAATCAGGTGCCCGATGAGAAATGTTTGCTGCACTGAAGTTTCAGGAATTGGCAACAGGAGGTTTATCAAGTCAACTAAGAGCCAGAAGTATTAGAGTCAAGGAGAATTTTAAAAAGGATCTGCTTCAGCACACAAATACAACAGGGACTGAACAGCAGCTAACACATCCTGCTTGGCTCAAGGAGTATGAGAATTCAAGAAAGGTATTACTTAAATTAAATATATTTTTCTACTCTATTTACATCTTGTGCAAAATTCTCCCCTTGATAACCAAGATAAGGGGTCAATCAACCCAGCCTCCTCAGGAGCTCAGAGGAACATTTCACCATGGTGATGCTGAGCAAAAAGGACATCTAAACCAACAAACCTCCACAATTACAGAAGCCACCTGCACGCATTAGAATAGCCATCCCACTGGATGTGATATATACATTAAAGACAGATAACAATTTGCACAAACAATAACATATGCAAGTGTAACACGAAACAGAAGGTAATAAGGCTTTCTGCCACTTATCTCTTTGATCTGAGGTCTTGGCTTGCTCCAGATTTTTCTAAGTCAGCATGGATAAATAATGCTGTGTATGTTCAATAACCCCAATCAAAAGCTTTTCCAGAATCAGAAGCTCACAGGACCACAGTACAGTAGCCTTCAGGAACACATTTTGGAGAGGGTGGGGCAATTTTCTCACTCTTTTGCTACTGAATAAACCTATTATACAGACACCCCATACTGAAATGATGAGAGGAGTGGGTTCAAAAGGAGGTTTTTGTTTTGCTGTAAATCCTATTTATGGCTTAGAGTGCAGCTGATATGCTGTTAGCTTTTATTTCATTGATAATTCTGTGATTGTAGTTGAAACTTTGCAACTTAATGAGCTGATGTTATTACTCATACTGTGTGGCCATCTGGAACCAGTTTGGTCAGCGAGCCCAAAGCACCAAAAGCCACCTGTAATGCATTAAGCCTCAGCCCAGTACCAGCTCCATGGATTTGAAAAGCCAGGCCTGCATAAATACTAACCTGTGAGAATGTAATTGGAGAAGTGATATTTAAGAACTTATAGTTTGCCAGAAATGCTCATTCTCAGGGGAATGTATGCAGAGGCTTAAAGTTTAAAGCCAAGCGGTTTTTAGTTTCAACATCGTGAATCAGGAAAATCGCTGCATATGGATGTTGTTGGACTGTCCAAACCGCTAGGCCTATCCAAACAGGCCAAGCTATGCCAAGGCTTCTCAAAACCACTGCTCCCTCCTAGCACCTGAGCCTCACATTGCACATGTTCCTAGTTACTGAGGTACCATCTCCAGACAGCTCTCCAAAGGGGCTGGAGAAATAAGGGGTAAACACTTTGTAATGCTTCATAATCACAAAGAACACACAGCTGCCACAACCACCAAAAATCTCTTCAGGGATCACGCGTAAACAACTGCCAATGCTCAACAGATTGAAAAGACACAAAACAGCACCTATAACCACCCTCCCCCCCAGAATTGTCCATAGAATACTACCAGCAGATATGAGCTGCATTTTGTCCAAAAAAAAACCAAGGTGGAACAATTACATTACCTTTAAGACCCCAACGTGCCCCAAGTAGGCCCAGCCTTTCTGGGCTGCTGGTGGCCCTAGCCAGGATGGGCTGGCTGCCCAAGGTCTAAATGAGCAGGGTTCCTTTTCCCTCGTTAGCCCACTGCTGATTTACACCACCTGGGGGGTGTGAGGCACTGCTCAGATTTCAGGGATTTGGGTAAAATACGGTACAAGTAAAATACAGTTTTTCTCTCGATTTTCAATACCCTTTTGGCATTTCAGTGCTAATAAAAATACTGGGAATTTCCTAAATGTTATCTAAAGCCATTAGTTAAGAAAAAGGCACTCAAAGCTCTGATGCTTTAAGGCAGTAGAGCGAGTCACAAAGAAGTGGAAATGGCTCAGCTATTGCAAAGGTTTTAATTTCTTTTACTCCTGTTTGCGCTGCACAATGGGACTTCACAGAGCAAATATAAATGACTGTCTGTATCCTCATGTTTTCTTCTTCTAACAACATAGCACTGGGCAGAGAACTCAACCAAATCTCCGTATTGTTCCTCTTCATTCAACTATGCATATTTCCTTTAGTGTAAGCACCCCTGAACAAAAGCATGCAGAAACAATTCCCTGAAAGCAGCCAGTGATAACTATAACCATGAACAACAATAAAATGAGCCCTCTTTAACCTGAACTGCCTCTTCCCCAAAATTTGGCTCCTTTTTCACATTGTGTCGAAGAGGTGATGTGAACTTCAGGGCAAGAGTTTTTGCCCGGGGAAGTCAGAGCACAGCTGACCTGCTTCGCTCCCCTGTTGGTTTAGCAGCCAGGAGAGCATGTCAAGGAGGGCAGCAGTTACTTGTAGTTGCAGCAAGTGGCAATTAAAAAGGCAAACGTTATAAACACAACAGAGTAAGGATGCATAGTCCGTTCTCCAGCAACATGACAGCATGTGCAAAGGGTAAATTAGTTCATATTCTCAACGAGAAGCAAGCGTGAGTGAAGACCTCAGAGGGGATTCATGCAAAGTACTTCTCAGAGGGACTGCACACCACAGCAGTGCAAATGCTGGAGCAGGTGCAGGCAGGAAACCAAAGCAATAAAGAAGCATATTCTGTGTGCAGCATTAGTTATGATGTGGTCTAGAAGGCCAGCCAGAATAGAGAATTTTCCTTACAGTGAATGATTTATTAAAAAAAAAAATCTTTAAGAAGACTAAAATTTTTGAATTTGGGAAGTACCACTTGCTTTTCTCCAGATGTACTAGTATAATGTATGGAAACCTCTTCAGAAACCCACTGTGGATGAGTGGACAACAGCTTTATGGAACAAGAAAGACTAAATGCTCTTACTTTTGATGGCCTCCCCCAGACCCAAATTATAGGGCAGTTTTCCATTGAGCTTCAAGACATTTCCAAATCACAGTTGGGCTTGGAGACTGGTAAGACTTAAGAGATGAGACTTAAGGAAGTCCACTTGAACAAGAGGCCACTTTTTAAAAAGTGCGTAGTTCCACTGGCTGCCTTGTGAAGTTTTTTGAAAACAAGAGTGGAGCCCCAAGCATATCCAGACCATCTCCTTTACAAACTGTGCTTTATCCTGGGTATCTAAGAAATCATTTCTAATGTGGAACTGAAATGGTTGACTTCTTCAACACATCATCTCTTCTGGACAATCAGTCATCATTTTTGTATGATCTCACAGGGACAAGGTGACTAAGGCAGCCCACATCTGAATGGGGTAGGAGTCGAGCACACCATGGCAGAAGATGTGCTGCAGCAGATAGGGTCCATGGGGATCCTCCTCTCCCTCTAGTAAATACAGGTCTGCTTGAAGATACAGCTGGATGCATGGGCATTTTGTCTTAGGAAAGACCTTCAAATATTTCACGAAGAAGTTAAAATATACACATATACATACATATAAATACAAGGTGCTTGTATGAAAGTCACATTTTGTTCAGCATCATGTGCATTTTACCCACTCGAAATACACTGAAAGGGCTCAGCATGGCCAATATCATTCGAAGCAGAACTATCACATCCATCTGTCTTGTCTGGAATTAGATTGTATTTTATTTATCATTTTTTAATGCATTTTGGTGACAGGAATGAATCCATTTTAGATAAAGGCTGGAAGTACCTTTCTCTCCCTGCGTAATCCTGAAGTGCTTTGAAATTCACAAACAGTCATAAAAAAAGGGCCAAAGAGAATTTTTTCTGATCTGGTTTTGATATAAATGATGCAATGCAATATAAAAGAGCATTTACAGAAAGCCACGATAACAGCGAAAACGTGAAGAGGTTTGAATTTAAACCCCAAAGTGTGGTGGATACAATAACAAGGAGTTGGGGAGAGGTCATGCATTCCTCACACATAGATGCTTTCCAATCTCATCCTTGCCTGGAAAACACTCTTCTCCTTTTCCCATCCCAATGGTCAGGTAGGGGCTGCAGCAGAGGGGATGTGTTGGGGTCTCTTGTGGCCATCCAGACCCATAGAGGAGATGGGTTTTCCCCTCTCTGTATTGACCAAAGCCCTTAAGATCCACCACAGGAGATGGGCTCCTAACCAAATCCCAAAAGAGGGGCTAAATTTCCATGCAGACGTGCAAAAGACAAATCTGTCGGCCGCTTGCTTTTCTTTGCTCTGTGTAAGAATGTATTACGATACAAATGTTTCTGGTCTGCAAACATAAAGCCTTTTTTGTGGGACAGTAGATTTTTACTTCTCCGTGATCCTTCAGATTCCCTCTTTGAAAGAAAAAAAGCAGATTTTTCAGTATTTTGTGGTGGGGTTTTGAGTAATTCTGGGCATAAAACTGTCTAAGGAATTTTTATTTGTAATAAATCTTCGTGGGTTTACTTCCTGTGGACATACTTGAGTGAGAACTCCATCAAAAATGCTAGTTTATGTTAAGTTGTGTAAAGATTAGGATGGAAGGATAAAAACCCACAAAAAATTTAAAGGCTTCAGAAAAGCACTTAGAAAAGTTACTGAAAATTCCCTAGTATTTTCTGGGAAATTATTTAGAAATAAAAAATAAAAATCAACGTTCTACCATTTCCCTGAAATGTATTTGTGGCTTGGACTTTGTTAGAAGTCTCTCTTGCCAAAGCTTTATTAGTTTGAACATTCATAAATCCATTTACATGGAGGCAACAGGAAGAAATACTGTATTATCCCCCGTGACCACTGCGTGTTGTTGGAAACTGTGGGCATCCCCCTACCTTTGAACATCCAGATGAGTTTCACTTCCTCCCTACTTTTTATTTCATGTTGTTTTCTTCCTCTGAAACAAGTGTGATGGACTGAGATGTCAAGAGTTTGAGGTGGATGGACTGAGATACCAAGAGCCAGGGATGGACATCCCACCCACAACCATATTCCAGTTCCTGGGTTACAGCAGCAGCCTCTCAACCTCCTCTTCTGCTACTCCAGCCATGTTTCTTTGGTGTATAAGCTCTCAGAGGCTGGAATGGAAAGATTTTGATTCCAAAATTCTTTCATACCTAGTGAGGTGTGGGAAAAACCACTGCCACCATCAACAACCAGCCAAACAGAAGAAAAACAAAAACCGAAACCACAGTGTTCTTGGGAAGCTCATGTTGGAAAACATCAGTTGCAACAAGAAAGCCCTGAAAGCCTCCCTCTCACTGATAAATCTAACAGTGGACACTGCCACCACCTTGCTGGTGGTGACAGCTCCTGTTCCATGTGGGCAGGGAAGGAGCTCATTTTGGTGGCCTCCCAGCAGGTACCCTGTTCCTTTCAGGACAGGGATGCCCAAACACAACCTACATCAGACATGTTCTTGCCGACCTCCGACGCTGTTTGCTTTGCCCTGCTCTCTCATTCAAACCACTTGGATTTGCTCTAGGAATTGCAGAAATGCCTTCATTTATGTTTTATTTGCAGCCAGGATTGCCAGGAGCCCAGAAGTGTGGGCATACAGATGCTGCTGTGCAGTCAGGCCTGCACTGGGCTGCCAGAATAAAACTCAACCTATGCTCCATGCTTACAAGGAGAAACAAAAAATGAAACCCATCCAGATTAACTGGTCACGGTGTCCCGCAAGTTTTCATTCACAGCTTTTGCTGTCAGTGTTGCACCATTACAAACTGAACGGCTTAAGGCTCCGTTTCTCCAGAGGCCGTTTCCTTCCCATGAAATGTGTGTTATTGCAGCGCATCCACGGGGCACCGTGCCAGCCACAACCGGCCATCTGCACACAGCAGAGCACGAACCTCGCTTGTGCTTAGCCAAAAAATTTAAAGGGAAGGAAGTTCATTCATGGACCACACAGTCGTAAGTGGAGGTGCAAGGGCTGTGTCTGTCCTGGACCCCGCTCAGGGTCATGGCCAAGCCCCAGCAGAATCCCAGCCTGAAGACAGGCACAGCCTTAGCTCCAGTCTATCCCATGCGCTGCTGCAATTTCCCCGGCTGTCCAAAAAGCCAAAACAAACCAGCCCAATGCACACGGATGTTTCTTCAACGGACAAACCCAGATTTCTGGGCTCATGGCTCTACAGAGAGACACCAACCCTTGCTCAGCTTTTCACGGCAGCTACCTGCTCCTGGTGCATGATGTGCATGTTGCTTCTGTCCTTCATGAAGTACATTAAAACCCAGAAAACTAAAACATTGGTATTTCAAAAAATCATAGGGGAGCAAGGCAGTGATTTTTTCCATCCTCCTTCACTGATCACTTGATTACTGATATAAAGCTGATAGAAATTGTATCCCTACTGTAACTACAACCAAGCCCCGGGGCTGCAGACCAGTGAGTATTTACCCCGGTCCTGCTCTGGGATCACTGCTGCTATGCGCTGTTCTCTGTCTAGCAGGAGCCTCCACTCCCACTTGAAACAAATTACGTATCATTTCAAAAAAACAGTGTTCCACATACACAAAGACATGTTTATCTGTAAATATTTAGAGAGCATAAGAATCCTCAAGAATGAACAAAGTAGTGGGAGCATCAGCAATCTCTCCTACGGCTTTCCAAATCCTAAGCACTAAGTCATGGTTTTTCCCCAGCTCTCTCTTGCAAAGGAGCATTTCTTCTTGCTGTTGCCCTCATGCATCCCATCAGCACATCGTGGGCCATGCAGTGTCTTAAACTCTTAAAACAGCAGGTATGCAAGATCCAACCTAGCATCTATCAGTGGGGATGAGAGGCTCTGTCCAGTCAAAGAAAACAAACCAAAAATGCTCCCTTTCATGGCTTGCAGATGGTCACTGAACGACTGGAGCCCTCCCTAACCTTGGGGCTGCCGGGGTCTTCGGCGGGCGGCGGATGGGTGGGAGTGGGTGTCTCCGTGGAAGCGCTTATCAAGTGGAAGGAAGTTATAATAAAATTTACTGCGGTTCACCAAAGTACCACTGTTTGCGTGTTATTAATCACTTACACGGGTCCCCGTCGGAGGAAATGGCAGGCCTGACAGTGATTTATATGCTATTTAGATAACCTGAGGGGAGCGTGTTATGAGCTCCGTGCCCGCGCTGTCATCCAAATACCCGGGGCCCCCTGGGTTCCCCCTTCCACCTTCAAAGCCACCGCCTGCCTTATCAGGGCCACCGCTGAAGCAGACACTTTCCAAACGCATCTCAGCACAGCAGCTCTTCCCATGGCCGCCAGATCAAACAGTCCCTCCTGCCTGCGAGAAGCAGCCTGGCTGGGAAACAAAGTGCCAGCCCCTGCCTTGCGTCCCCTGGGATGTCCGGAGCTCAGAAAGTGGTGAAACTGCTGCTCCTGAGTGGTGCTGGCAGGAGCCAGCACACCCCCTGCACACCCTAGGATGGGAAAATCCCACCAGGATGTGGATTTTGCAGCAGCAAAACGGTTAATGAAGGGATGTCAGTGTCCTTGCAGAAGAAGAGAGGTACAAAAAAAAAAAAAAAAAAAAAAAAAAAAAAAAAAAAAAGAGGCTCCTTTTTAACATTTCAGTGATACATTTTTATTTAAAAATATGGCTTCAGCAAGCTTGGGGTGCAATACATCCAGGCAGCAGAAGACATCTGGGTTGCAAGTATCCCTGCATCCAGCCAGTCCTGAGCTGCATGGAGGAGCCGGCCAGTGGAGAAGGGAGCCTGCGCTGTCTGCTCGCACCAAGACCCAAACTCACTACACCGTAGTACTGCTCTTCCCCTCCTTATCCACCTCCAGCAAAGCTTTTCCCACTCGTCATCCTCCACCCCACATTTGGGACGCTCGGGCTGCTCTTCATGTTCCTGTTGGATGAGGTCCTGGATACACAAGGAAGGCCTCACAGGATTTAATCATGGCTTGCTCATTCTCCAACAAGCTGCAGAATTTCATTATCTGTTTTCTTTCCTTGCTTTCTCATTTTGATAAATTCAGACTCACAGGAAGGCCTGACTTCATTCTTTCAGTCTGAACCAAAATGTTCACCTGCACAGAAAAGCCCTCAAATCTCTCTTTCCATCCTGATTTCTTTCCATTTGTGATGTGGAAGTTTTTGTATCCTTAAAAAATGCAAGTCCCTGTTTCTGAGGAAGCCTAGAGGAAGCAATGCGGGGGATATGGTTGCAATACACTCGGCTCTGTTTCAGTAGAAGGGTTGTTTTTCTTGCCCCTAATCTCTTCTGCATATTGCATTTCCTCTCTGTTTCATAAATGAACAAATTTACTGTAGTCATTAGAGTTTTACTCCAAAATTAAAGGCAGGCTAATACAAAACTATGCACGTATTAACTTTGACTTTGCTTTTGTTAAGTCAGATGTTTCTTAATCAAAACCATATTCTTTGCAAAGCCTGGTGATCTTAGGCACCTTGGGAAAAAAAAAAAAAAAAAAAAAAAAAGTTAGCCTTCCATTAAATATTAACCTTTCTTTATCATAAACAACCCAGCTCTGGATCAATGGTGTTGACATTTGCTTTCGCAAAAGCAAGTGTTTGTTTCTGTTGTCTTATAAACAGAGGTAACGTCTTCATGGCCTTTTCATTTTAGTTGACGTAGAGAAATATCAAGTACAAAGCCAGGGCCCAGAAAGCTCTGATGGCAGAGCTCCTTCATTTGCAAGGCCTCAAAATCCCACAATAAGGGATCAGTAGCTCTGGGTTCAGACAGCTCCATGGATCACAGTGGTACGCCTCTCAGTCCCATGTGGATTTGAATAACCTAGGTGTCTCTACACAATATTAGATGCCTATGTCCATCAAAGGGGAAGACACCAGTTTTGAGTGGAAGTTTCCCTTCCCATGCCCCCAAAACAAATTGCAAAAGCTTTCTGCTCCATGCACTGCATCACTCTCAGATTTGGGGTTTGCACAAGAGGCTGCCGATACCAACCCCATCTTCTTCCCACTTTTCCCCATCACACCACACCAGAGCCCGTTCTTTTGGGCTGCTGTCTGAAACAGCATTAGGGCTCCATGGAAGGACTCAGCAGCCCAGGAGTCCTGAGATGACTTCTCCCACCGAGAGCCATAGCATCCCTACCCCTGCTTCAACCCAAAGCTCCCACACTGGCCACAGGGCTAAAAATAAACCAGTGCTATTTAAATCAGAAAGCAAGATTTACGTCTCTCAAAAAAAGGTTCGAGCAGTCCCAGCTAAAATAAATTGATTTGTTTAGTTGTTTTCCTCAGCTTATTTTAATCCTCCTACGGGCAAGTTATGAAATTGTGGTAGCACATTTCTTTACCCAAAGTACCCATTCAGAAGCAGCAGACCACTGAAACCCACAATTTTGCTTGTGAAGCAATCACTGTCCTCACAGAAGCACCAGTTTAATGCTCGTACATAACAACGGCAGGGAGAGAAGAAAAGTCTAAATAAGACAAACGGAGAGGGTTCAATAACAAACACAGCTCGCTTTTCCAAAACAGCCTTGCGACCGCCTTACAAAAATGCTGTCTCTGCCACACGTCTCAGCTGGACAAGACAAGGAATGCAAGGAATCTCATTTCTAGAGTCGCGTCTTTGGGGAAAAGGCAGTTTTTAAGAAATACCCGATGATACGATCCCGAAAACAGTTATATAAATCACAGCTGACGCAGCCCAAAGAACAGCTCCGGCACACGTGGCGAAATGTGCTTGGATCTGTTCCCCTTGGTCTGTTGCCTCTTACGGGACAGTTTATTTGAGGACCTCAGTGTGCTTTATAAGCATCACAAACAACTCTTCAAACCCACATGCTGGAAGAAGGGGTTTGTACCTGAGCCCTTATGTGAGTGGGGAAATATTTACGTCTTTCCTGAGAGAGTGGCAAGTGTGAATGAGCTGCCCATGGCGACGTAGGAATCAGTGGCAGTAGGGGCAATGGGGAACTTTCCCTGCCAATGGTCTTGGTGGCAGAAGCTTCCTCCCATTCTGAGTCAGCATTTCTTAAAGGCTTTATGGACCTGAAAACCCTTTTGGAGGGGGATGGTTTGAAGCAGGGAGGTTTGCCCCCGACCTGCACCCTCCTGAAGGTATCAGGAGCTCTCGCCTGCCCAGCTGATGTGCTGATTTCTCGCCAGGATTCCCTTCATGTCATTATCTCCCCACTTCATTTTTCTTGTGAACGCACAAAATAGCTGCCTTTCTTCACTGGCTTAGTGTATACTTAAAACTATTCCCATATGGGAACGCAATCCTGTCTGCCACAGCCAAAGCACCTGAAAAGATGTCTCATGACTAGAAAATGCCCGTGGACCTGTTCCACTGCCCCGGCCTTGGCTCTCCATTGCCTTTCCCTCCACCTTGGAGCCGATGAAGTCCATCGCCCCTGCCCCAAGCCCCTCGGCTGCAGGGCATGGGGTATCTCAGTGGGTGCTGCCCTATATCCTCAGCCAGGCTGCATCCCTGCAGCCCCTCCAGGCAGTGGCTAATTCCCCCGGAGGAGCGTCGCCCTAAGTGATTAACCAGACAAACAGCACCCTACGGCGAGCAGCTGGACGGGTGACATGAAAGCGGCTTTGCTCACGACATGCTCGGGCTCTGCCTGGTGAGAGCGAAGGGCGAAGCTCAAAGCATCACTCACTCGAGAGCACATTTTTGCATTTCAAAGAAAAAACAATTTTACTTGCTAATAAATGATTTGTTTATTTACCCTTTCCTCCCAGAGAACCGTTCCATGGCTGCGAGTCCTGATAACTTACGCTTCCATTTAACTCACGTGTGACTTGTGGGTCACCCGTTTGGGGAAGTGTAGGATTTCTTACCGCGGTGTGGAACAAATAAAAAATTGGCTGGCCTGCTGCCAGGTGGGAGGCTTGCATCTCCACGCACAGAAGACACCCAAGTGGCAGCCCGGCTGGTGGCCCTGCGGAGCGGAGAGGTCAGGGGCCATCCATCAGGCTGGGTCCTTTCGGAGTGAGCAGAGCCGAGTAAATAAGTAGTTAAGGTGCCGGCTCCAGCCCCGGAGTTGGAAAAGCCATCGGGAGGGATGTGTTTTTTTTCGCCTCGCAGCACAGCACAAATTGTCAGCCAGCTTGTTTTGTTTGCTAACGTAGCCCAACAAGCAACCAGTGGGTAAAATTAATGGGTTTGAGAACACACAGTTCCTGGATAAGTTTTGAGCTTTGCCCAGTAGTGAACCAATTTCCCTGGACTGCTTCAAGGGTTGGGGTTTTGGTTTGTTTGCTTCCCCTTTGCTTTGTTTTTAACACAGAGCAGATCTCATTTGTTGTAACAGGAAAACTCAGTGCTCTGTTAAGGTTGTGATTATGCTGGTGCCAAGTATTTGGGATGCTAGGGCTGGGATTTTTTTCAGTATGAAAAGCCTCCCTGTTCCCTTTCACAGGTAAACCTATTAAACCCTTTCCAAAAGGGCAGCTTTCTTTATGTCGGAAACTTTTGTTTCATGTGCTGGGAATTTTTGGATGAAAACTTAGATCTCGGTGATTCAGAGCTGAAGCATCAATATATAGTTTTTTCAACAGAAAACAAAATTTGAGCCATTTCCATTTCTTCTGGAGCTCCAGCTGCTGCCCAAAGAGAAGACTGCAGGGCTTACAGATGCTATTTAATTAATCCTCCTTGTACCTGCAGTCTGTAGAGGGTATTAACCTCAATTTACAGATCAGAAAACTGAGACAGGAGGGAGATGAGTGACAGCCGTAATGAATACACTGCTTCCCTCAGCCAAGGATTACAGCTCCTGAACCCCCTGTTCCCAAGTCCCTAATTAGTAAACTGCAAAGCTCCTCCAATGGGCCAGAAATGAATAATTTGAATAAAGCAAAATATTTTCCTTCAGATGTTTGGGCTCCTGCACAATATCTTGCTACCAAAGGTGATTATGAGCCCTGCTCCTGATGCTGCCACCTCTCCTGGTCCTGGTAATGACAAATTCATCTTCAGGGAGGAAATAGCTGCTGTCACACCATGTCACTGGAGGAAGCATTACAGAAACGTAACCGTTCAGCAATCTTTGGGGCACCTGGCTGCACTGGAGGCGGATTACAGCTCCAATACTCGCTTTTATTCACTGAGCATTTAGGTTCTGGTGCCAATGGAAACCTGGTTCCATCAAGAGTTTTGTTGTTGTTGTTGTTGTTGTTGTTTTTCTGGATGGAGAATATAAATTGATTTAAAATTAAGTCACATCACTTCAGAAGAGACCATGCAGATTCAGACCCAGCATTCGGAGCCGAAGGTTTCTGATGTTGGCTGAAACTGTTTTTTCATGAAGCTGAATGTTGTTTCTCAAGGTGGTGTTTCTCAGTGCTCAGCACCCTCTGACAGTTGGTTTCACTGTTGCATCTCCTCTAATAGTCCAAAAAAACAGACCATGGTGCCACGGAGAAGCCTGTGTGTCTGCAGCCACATCCTACCTACCCAAACATCTTGAACATTTCCTATCTGTACACTACCAAATCTCATTAGCTTTCACAGGCATTGTGGGTTTAATACTGTGGTTTGCACACTTTCCAGGAGAAAGTTGCTGTTTTTTCCATTGGAAAAGAAACAGTATTCCATAATAATCCATTCACTTCACAAATTTTGTATCAAAAACAAATCCTGCCTGCAGAAGGTATTTTGACCTTCCTGGAATTGAATGGTTGTCATTGCTCTGGCTGATACACATTTAAATATTCTCTTTCATTTGAAATACAATGATACAATTTTAAAGAAGTGAAAAACACTTATATTGGTTAAAAAAAAAATCCATTTATTTTTGTTTTTCAGATTTTCTTCCCCTTTGGAAAATGTTTTCTTTCCTGTAATTTCAGAACGTGTTTTCTCTAATTTCAGATTTTTCCATAAATAACAAATCTGATTCCTGCTCTGCTCTATTGCATCCATTATGCAGGATCCTCCCAGGAATGGCATGCCTCGAGGATTAAAGAGATGTAATGTTTGTAGAGAGATAAAGATTAAGTTCGCTTAGCTCTTAGACCTCATGCAGGCTCTGAGCACAAGACTGAATTTCACTTTGTATGAGTTATCACAACTGAAACTGCTCTTCGGTGGAAACCACTATGCAACCATCCATTTGCAGTTGTAAAAGTCAATATATTTAAGCCTGCAGTGCATAACAATGACCCCTATGGATCCTCTAACGTTTTTCTTGGATCTGTATAAGCCTGTTTTTAATATATTACTCATCTAAATTGTTCCTGGGACTTGATTATTTGCTGGAGTTAAAATATCCAATCTTAAAAGATTTTTAAACATGTGTATGCTGAATTCCCCACTGCAATAAGCTTCATTTAGCTCAACTAAAACTGCCATGCCATAAAAAAATGCTTTAAAAAATCTCAGACTAACTGCTCTCCTGGTTGGTGGAAGCTCCCCAGGCAGGATTCCTCAGTGATGATAATCTCTGGTTTTGGCTGGCTCTGTTTGGTCCCTGGAAAAATAAAATCCAGTTTTCACTGAGCTGCATGTCGAGGTGGAGACAGAGGGCACAGCCATCCCTCTCCTTCCCCATCACACACGGATACTGGATGTTCCCCAAGGAAAAAACCTCAGTGACAAGCCAAGCCATCTAGAAAACAGTACCGATTTACTCTCCCTCTCCGAAAAGTATATGAAATCACACAGTTTGCATGCACAAGGCTCTGCTGCATTCCTCCCATCCACCAGGGCCACGGAGAGCTCACAAGAGGCAAATGACCACGAGCACAGCCTGGTGCAGGTCCTGCTTCCCTTCCCAAGCCCCAGCTCCACTTCATGCCACTGGGGTAAATTAGGGGCAAGTCTATTGGAGGAGATTAAGTTACAGAGGAGAAGGACAGGGCCAAAACTAAACACAAAGAATAAAAACACGCATGGAGTTCAACAGGCAACTCTCCACCTCTTCTCCCACAAAGGAGGAGAACTGGGTCATCCTGAAAATCACTGCACAGAGCCCATTTTTTTCCCTTCCTCTCCGTTTCCATATGGAAGTGCAATTGGGCAATCATGTGAACAACTGCACAAAGACCAGTGAAGGGTTTTCTATTTTTCTCCCCCACCTCCTCCTCCCCCGAGCAATCTCCCTCTTGCCCTGCAGTAAGAATGCTAACAGGGTGATTCTGGGGTGTTTTCAGAGGGTCAGGACGGTGTTTGGAGGAAGTGCCAAGCCGCTATCTCTAGAACTTGGAGTTTTGCAAGTTGTTTGCCTTTGTGGCTCTGAAGTCTAGGGGGAAACACCCTAATTTATGTATCTTTGATTGATTTTTGTTGAAATTCGCAATGTCTTTATCACAGCCATACAGTCAGATTTCTGTGGTTTTGGCCACAATCTCCCTACATTTTCAACTACTTGATATCCAGAATGAATAAATCTGATATGTGTGTGCTTTTACAACCCCCCTGTTTTTTATTCCCCCAGGGAAAAATATCATCTGCCCTATTGTTGACTGCTTGGATTTTACCTCCACAATATCCCTCCCATCAGCATGTGATTAATCACCTCCCTCCAGCAGGCACCTCTCAGGAACTCAAGCCCTTTTACAAGCCTTAATTAAGCCTTGCAACATCCCTGTAAAATAGGTTGAAGTTGGGGTTAAATGACTTGCCTGAGGTGACTGAGCAAATCAGAAGCAGGGGTAGAAATAAGGAAAGCTGTGTCTTCTGAAGCACGTGCATGGTGCCCAGGATGTGAGCTGCCAAGGAGCCTTTATAATGTTGTGGTTTTTTTCGGAGATAGGGTGCTGCAGCCCCAGAAATACCAGCCTTTTGCTTGCAGACATGATGTGAGGCTTCCCCAACTCTATCCCACCACATAAATTCTCCACTGTCCCTCCTGCCCATGCTTCCCTCACCCACCCATGCTTTACCATGCTGAGCCCTGCCCCACAGCTGCCCATCTTCCCCTAGTCACCTCTCCCCGTTTGACACCCAGATTGAAGCCAGACCCTCAACACGTGGCACATCATCAATTCTAGAGGGCGAGGGGGGAATCAGAGCCAGACGGGAGGTTGCTGGGTTCAGGGACATCTCTCCTCACCACTGCAGTAAGAAAGGAAAATCGCATTGAGGAGGGTGAACCCAGCCAGGTCTTCTGCAGCCAAGCAGGGGGGAAAAAATGATATATATATTTTTTTCATGGCCTAGGAGTGCCTATCACCCTGTGGAGGTCTCTTTGTGGGATCACTTATTTTCTAGTCTCAGGAGTTCAGGAGTCTCAGGCGGGTCGGGGGTCCATGCTCTCACTTCTTCCTCTCCGGCGAGTTTTGAAATGCAATGCAGCTTTCTGATGTCTTTTTTAACTTCCCAAGAAAAAGCTTTGCTTTGTTTTCCTTAATTTGCCCCAGATTTTCATGGCAGACTCCAATACTAAACAAACAAACCAGCAATCCCAAATCAGTGTTCTCGCAGCTGGTTTAGTGGTTTACTCAATGACCCAGCAGCAAAAGCTGACTGGTAGGGCTGGGGAGATCTCCCCCTGGTACCCACCAAAACAGGCTTCATTGGGAAGGAGAAATACCCACAGCTGGGGGAAAACATCCCTTTTCCTTGGGCAGCAGGGTTCCCCTGCCCCTCTCCCTATTGCTTTCACAGATCCTTTGAGGTATTCCCAAAGGTCACCTAACCAAATTGAAGGTGAGGTGATGCTCAAATGATGCACAGAGATGAAGCAAGGAGTTTCTCTCCCTGATTGCCAGGTACTTGCAACATTTTTTTAAAACTGTATAATACAGAATAAATAAAATATAACCAATTCTGTGAAGAAACGTTGGTCTGGGACCCTTGTACATGCCCTGCCATGTATGGCTGTGCAAAACAGTAATTCAGCCACTGGGAAGGAATGAGAGCAGCAGCCCCGTACAGCAGTCCCTGAGAGGCAGCACTTGGCCATTGCGAGTGGGAGGCATGTGCACTTGGTAGTCTTTTACGCTTTCATGCGTACACACACATCCTTTTACTAAGACACTGGCTAGAAATCTCTGTGTCCCAATGTTGATTTAATGAAAGCATCGATGAAACATGAAAGTTCGCAAAGTCAGCAGATCCTTTCTTCTGTTTGGCCTCCATCTTATCTGTTTTCTTAGGAACTGTCTCAAACCTTCGGGGCATGTCCAGGCTGAGGAACATCCCAGGGACATCCTGGCAAACTGATTCATTATTCACACAGCAAATATCACCCACCGTGGTGACACCCTGAGCACACGGTATTTCTCCATCCAGGTGGCCTGATCCAGCCCATGGCCCTGCAGATCGTCGCTGCAGTGTTCCAGCTGAGGGGGACAGAAGGCTGGCAGGGCTGGTGTCCCCACGCAGCACCCTGGGATGTTCCTGCATGCCTGTCCCCGTGCCTTCTCCCAGGAACAGCTTGTCTCCAGGTTTGTTGTGCTCACACCATGGTATAAACATCTGGGCGAGTGGTGTGCCGCAGCGCGCAGGCATATTTGCCTCAAGAAGTCCCCTGGGAGCTGCATCAAAAATACTCCTTCTCCTCCTGGACTTCTGCTCTGCAGTTGTATCAGCCACCCTGTCCCACACATGCCTTGCACAATCAGCACAGAGATCCCTGCGAGCCAGACCATCCCTGTCCAAGCTTCCCAGCTCTTCTATCTGCAAGTAGTTAATACATAAGGTGCCAGGAAATGTGGTTAAAAATACGCTGCGTGATTTGTCCATAAAAAATGCCATGTTTTACACATAGCTTTTGCTGTGTGGTTCTTCAGATCAGCCCCCTAACAGAACCTGGTGTTTTTTTTCTGCACCTATTTCAACATCCCAAACAGCCACAGGCGGAGGGTGGGTTGCTCCCCCGTCCTCTTGCAAGCCCCACGTTCCCAGCTCTCTCAGTCCTTCTGGCAGGTTTTGCAACATTTGGCGATTTTGAAACCCCAAGATAAATTTCCAGGCCCATGTTTACAGCAAAAGGCTTGAAAACACGGATCCTAAGCCCCGGAAGACAAATAGACACAACTCTAATTGCAGTGTTATTCCAAATCGCAACAATTTTAATTAAGTACTTGGGTTCTCGATGGGATCACGCATTTTTTCCTGCCTTTTGGAAGCACTTGTATAAATGCAAGTAGTATCAACAGTTGACATAAAAATAGGAAATCAAAAAGTGTGCAGAAAACACTAATTTAAATGGAACCAATCTGCTGAAAGCTCTCTTGTCCAGTGTGGCTGCTCCTGACTCAGCTTTCCATGCTGTAGTGGGAGCTGGGCAGCAGCATCCTAGGGTTGAGAATTTGGGAAAAAAGATGATTTCTGTTTCAGACACCCAAAGGTGCAGACCAGAAACTGCCTTCTGCATGAATCTGATCGCTGGGTTATGGCCATGCTGCAAGGCCCCTCGCACCACGTATTCCCATAAATTGTTCTTGGTGCTGCCGCAGCTATCAACTGAGCAAAATGGCACTTGTTTCACATCAAGCAGCCACGAAACAGTTAATCCCAATTAGTTCAGAACAGCAGATATCATTCTTTATACTTTGGCAGTTCTCATTTTGAAGGAAAAAATATGTTTGTGTTCTTGGAGTCAGCCTGAACAATAAAATCGGATGCCAATTTTCTGGTCTAAATTAGGTGAAAGACCAGACTTTTTATCATATGTGTGTCTCTGTGCGCTGTTCTGTTACATGTTTATTTTACTCTTCTGTATATTTACCAGTGAAATCGCAGGCTGCACAGAGCATGCCGCCGTGTGGCAGAGAAACACGACAGGCTCTTTCATTTACTGAGCCTGGAAATTGAACCTGGCACCAGGAAAACGCGAGACACTATCAATTGCAGAAGGATATATTGCCAAAAGATAAACATAATAAAGTCGGTCATTGTCAGCATATCAACTGAAAGCCTTTGCAGGGTGTATGAATAAGGGTTTTAAACTTTTGCACTGGTGGAAGTGTTTTCATGTCCAATTTCAGTGTGTGCTGAAAAATGTCCAAGCCCTGGGCTTCAAAGAGGCTAAAATCAAAAGGATTAATACGTGGTAAAACACCATGGGAAGAAAGAGGCTGGCGTGTCTTCCACTGGGCATTGTCCATTGTGAGCTACAGCCGAGGTGCATGCAGCATTGCCCCCATCAAAAAGGGGAGAAAATAAAATACAAGTAAAACAAACAGGCTTTCAGCTGTTGTTTTTTTTTCACCCGCCATCCCCATCTGCTGAATGCAGCTCCCTGAGCCCAACCAGCGACAGCGAGGCCGTGCTGTCACCTCTGCCAGGCACATCTCGTACCCCATGGACACCGGCCACAGGGTACAGCACAGCCGAGGGCACAGCACAACCTACACAATCCATCCAGGAAGGCTTAAATCCCAATAATTTTCTTTTCCATGCAAGTGAGCTTTTCATAATCTTGTTTTCATCATCCATTTTCTTCAGATGTCACTAATTTTCAGGACAGGCGAGAGGATGCCAGACTCGCACTCAGCACAGACGCCGGCACGCAACAGAGAATCTATTCCTGCAGCGGAGCAGAAGATACAACACAACCCAGCCAAAATGCGCTTGATTAATCAGCCAAAAGCAGCCAGTGGCAGCTCGGTCAGCCCACAACACGATGCTCTCCTCCCAGAATCCCTCCAAGCCCTGTCCTCTGGTTATTGGTGAGATGCATGGTTATGGGGAGAGTCTGCTGATGCCTGCTCTCTGCTCACCAAGACAAGAGACCTCTGACACCCCACTTGCCTCCTTCCAAATGCTTTCCCATCGCTAGAGGGAGACAGGATTCAAATCAGGCTTTGCAATCGGAAACCAGTGTTTATGAATGACAGAAAAGGCTCGGAAATGTTCGCAGAGCCCAAAGCACGAGGAGAAAGTGCCACCTCCAAGCAGCACCAGCGCAGCCTTAGAGGCCTTCACAAAAGGAGACTCAAGAGTATTTCGGGGCTTTTCACTCAAAAAAATGCACATAAAAACAGATAAAGTTTGAGCAGAGGCTTAAATTTAAACATATACCTAAGAGATTTCTGGCAGAAGTTCTCAACCAAGGATTAAGAGCCACACACCATATTACATTTAATTGAGCTACTGTCTTCCCATACGTTCTTCCCTGGGGAAACCTGTGGCTGGCTTATGAATTCAAGGAACAAGATCAGTTAAAAGAGTACTTGAACAATTGCGGTTGGCAGTTCTCTGAATAATATGAGCATTATTGAGTGTCGGAAAATGTCATATCATCAATTTTCTGGTTTCCTACACTCATTGCTTTTGATCTCCACTAAAAGATTTATTTAATAGTTTTCGTTTTTACATTAACCTAGTCCAAATTATACCAATTTAGAGCTGGGATATTTTTTTAAGAATGTACAAAGAGTGATTTTTAAAGCTGAGGCTTTTGATTCCATCCAGTTTTTATTGTTTCAAGCACAGGGCTGTTTTGGCAGGTTTATGAGATGGCGTCTGTTCTGCTGACAGACGTGCCTGATAGATTGCTTACTCGTGTTTTATTTTTGGAGCCATTCGCAGTGTTATCTGCTTTTGAAAAACAATTTACTTTGATTAAAATTTAAATCAAATATATGGAAATACTGGCCTTGCTTGCAATCAAATTGTAAGTCTATCTTGTTGAGCAACTTTTCCTCATTGTAAGTGGGTGAAATGCAATGCTGAAAAGGAGATTTCTTCCCTTCCGGCAATGCCCACAATCAGTCATTAGAGCTCCCAAATGAGGAATAATTCCTCCCTTAAACCATGCAATGCCTTGAAAGGTGAGTAAGGATACTCTTCTTGTACTGCCTGCCTAAACTGAACATGCTATTGATGAGTGTCAATTTAAAACAGTCCTTAAAAAATACAGTTATAACCACTTGACTTAGATGATTTCCTTCAGCAGTGAATTTTGGAGTGACCGTAGCATACATGAAGGATTATTTCCTTCCATTTATCCCAGGTATTTAATCATTTGTAGGGTTTGAGCTTTGCCTAAGGATCGTATCCAGGACTTTGCTGTTGTTGTTTAAAAAGACTGTTTTCACTAGCCACCCCAAGCAAAGCACTTCTCCCCACAGTCCCATCTGCTGCTGTATCAAATAATATGAAATAAAAATGTCTCCATGCGATGCATTGAGAGATGCAGTGGAAAAAAAAAAAAAAAAGGGGGCCAGCTTTCTTCCACTGTTCTTTGTTGTGAGACAGCCCAAACGCATGAATTCCATGAGCCAAGTTCACCCCCCCGAAGTCCATCTGCAGCAGCGCTGATGAGCTGGCCTTGCTGATGGTTCTTGAAATAGCTTCCAGCCCTGAAATAGCCCTGCACACACAACAGCACCATTTCCTGGCAGTGAACCTCAGGGCCGAGGGGGGCAGGGATATGGGTGGCAGCTCACTAGTGGCCGTAAGATTTGATGATGGTCCAATTTTCTATAAATATGGCTAAACAACGCAGAGCCTCTCTCCTCTTGCTCTCTGCATTCTTGTTTCCCCTTCTCCTATCTCAGCTGAATTTTCCTACCAGCTTCCTGAAAACACTTCCCGATTTCACACCATAAACATCCTCCACTTTTATTTGACTAACGCTTCCTACAGTGCGAGGCCTTCCGCCCGCTCCTCCAGAGCTGCTTCTATGTTTCCCCTATCTTTGATATCTCAACAATAAATGAAAAACAACTCTTCCTGTGCTTGGTACTGGCATGCTTTCGGCATTTTTTTCCTCGCTCTCCCCCCAAGCTAAGCAATGAGTGCAGGCCACTTCCCGCCTGGGTGAGCCAACAGTCAGCTTTGCAAGAGGCAGCAGCGGAGGTGGAAGGATTCGTTGATCCCAAGTCAAGGACGGGAGGAACATCGTGGTCAGGGGGAGCTGGAAACTGCTTCTGCACTGCAAGCATTGCTCCAGACCCATGGCAATGGAGGTGGTTGGAGAGCAGGACTGTCCTCTGCCAGAGGAGCAGGGGATGCAGCCACCTTGGTCTCCACGAGTATCGCACCCTTGTTGATGCCTCTGTCCTCTGATCGCCTCCTTCTCCACTGGGGAATTCCCACAGAGCTCGAGCCAAGGTCAGCTGAAGGCAAGAGATGCTGTTTGTGCTGACTGCAGCTGCCTTGGGCCTGGCTTCCTAGAAGGGATTCCTGGACAGCCAGCACCGAAGGAAAGAGATGCTTCTTTGGGGCTGGGCTACTGCTGGCTATGTGCAATGCAGTCCTCACACTCTTCCTCCTGCAAAGGTGGAGGAAGGTAGTGGCAAGCCTGGAAGCTGGTGAGGGACAGAGAGGCCTCTCACTGCTTCTCCACAACTACATTATAGCTCAACATCCAGCCCCTTCTCAGCCTGAGACAGCATTATCTTGGGAGGTCCCTCCTCACCTGAGAGAGAAGCATCAAGCAGCTTTATCACCACTCCAGATGTAAAGCAGAGCCATCTGCAACCCTTGGGTCTCCACATCAACTCAACAGGGCAAAGAGGAAAGCTTTTCTCCTCCCCACCGCACTGAGAGCTTCAGCCACCGGTGAAGACCAACCATTCCCTATCATATCATTGCTCCTTTTTGGCTATTTATTTTACCACTCAGTAACACATGAGCTCCCCAAAACTCCAGCCGCATACAACGCTGCTTGGAGCCATGAGTAGGCCCAACCCTAGCAAAGAGGAGGAGGGACATGTCCTCTGCCCCATGGGACGCCTGGGACCCATTTGTCAGGCTGATGAGCAACAAAAGAAGCTGGAAGAGCAGCATTCAACAACGCTGAAAGTCAGCCTGACTCCAGCCTCAGGAGGCACATAAAGGCCTGTGGTCTCTGAGAGCAATCAGCCCTGAGCTTTGGTGGCCTTCTGGTAAGGCCTGCAGTGCCCAGAAAGGGGCTTTGGAAACCTGTCACATCGGGAGGCTGAAGCACTCCTAATAATTCAGCTCTGATTTAAGGAGAGGCCTCATAACCTCAGCTTCTGCAAAAATCTGTACAGAGGCATTTGGCTACTGCACCTCAGCAGCAGCAGCTTTGGGAAGATGTTCTGACACATGAGAAAGCAGAAGAATTTGCCAGGAAAACTAGGTTGAGTAGCAGCAATCCGTATTTATGGACATCCTAGAAAAGGGCCATCTTAATTCACAGCAATTGTATTGGAGCCACTGATGGACAAATGCCCTGCTTCTGATGTAAAAAATATAAGAAAATGTGGATTAGTTTGAAAACTATTTTATTTTGTTTCAGCTACATTTTATTAGTATGAGAAGCAGCCAGGGATATACTACCCTACCTCTGAGTGGCCAAAGATAACACGCAAAGCTTTTCAAAGAAGGAAGGTTCTGGAAGGAGATGGAGCGATGGGAAGGATGCACAGCATCATGTGTTTAACCAGCAGCAGATGAGCACAAAATACCTGTACCATTACCTTACAACATTAGTCTCTCTCCTCAAGCAGCTCTATCTTTTCCACCCTGCAACCCATAAGTGACTCTCATCATTAGAAATCACTTCACTGCATGTGGCACTGTTTCTTCAAAAACTCTGGGAAGAAACTCAGACCATCTTTTGCTTGCTGGCCATTTTTATTTGAAAACCAGGAGACGGCAACTTCTCAAATTTTTCATGTAACATAACATAGGAAAGTAATGCACAAACCTGAACACTTTGGTTGCAGCAGCCTTGTGTTTATTATTACCCGTAAAGCACACTGTTGAGAGGAGTTTAAAGCCATGAGAGCCGCTGGATGCAGAAGCATGGCCATCTAATTTGTTTTTACCTTGATTTTTTTTTCTTATAGGGAAAGAATAACAACAACAATAACAAAAAAATAGCACTTCACAGTGCTCCATTTGGGCAGCATTTTAATCATTTAATCATACAAACTGGTGAATGGAAAGAGAGAAGTAACAGAGTGGCTAGTTTCATAATTCTAATATATCTGCAGCATTAGAACACAATAAAGAAAATCTAAGTTGTTTTTGCTTAATGCTCATGAGATAACAGTTATGGAAACATATTTGTGATTCTTTAAGAATCAGGACACCTACCTGCACAGTGTCCTGTTGAGTAATTTAAGTGTACACTGTGTAAGATGGCCAAGCAAGCAAGCTCATTGCTTAGAAGAGGCACAGCTGGGTGCAGGTGACTCTCTCTGTTTAATGCCCATGTTCAGAGCTGACAAAGGCTGAACTGAAGCAGCACCGGCTAAGCCGTGGCACCACGGTCAAGCATCAGGGAAAAATAAGACAGAATGGCATCTGTCTGGCCTGCTATGCTGGTGGAATTTAACTGTCAACTGTCCAGTCAATGTGAGGCACAGTAGAGATTTCAATGGATTTTTATACTAAAATAGTAGAGGTTTTTTTGATACTATCGCATTATTAAGAGGTTTGTGTGCAGGATATATATTGCCCATATACACTTATTTATAAGGATACTCACACATACAGAGATACGTAAAAGCAATGAAGTAAAAAAAAAAAAAAAAAAAAAAAAAAGAAGCAAAGCCAAATATCACTTAGCTCTGAGCCTCCAGCTCAGAAGTCCAACAGGAGCACACAGTAAATGGTCCTGCCTCTGTGGTGCCCACCAACAAACCAAGGCAGAAAAACAGACTGCAATGGCCAGATGGGGAGCTAAAGCCATACAGGAGCACACATCACATGAACTCAGCTCAGCTCGCATCAGCTCCATTAATTTTATGCTTGTATTGCATGAACAAATGGTTCATCTGGACACGAGCAACCGTGGGGATTCGCACCCTCTTGGAGAAGCTGTTCTTGGCTCCCCAGCACCACACCAGAGATGGTGGCAACATGGAGCTCAGCCTCCAAGTGCCTTGCAAGCACAAACAACTCTAAACTCTTTTTTTCCTCCAATAAATTCTTGCTCTTGGTGAGAATCACTGGAGAATTTAGCTATTTTTTCCAGTACACAAAGAGCAACCATCCAGCCCAATGCCTGTGCAATATCTAGTGAGAACAAAATAGAAGAAGGACAAAATTAAGTTGAGGTCCCTGAGGAACAGGCTGCAGGAATCCTTGGGAACGTGGCCACCATGCATTGCACACCGGGAGAGTTCTGCTAATTACAAGGCAGCAATTAACCCCTCCATGGCAAAGAACTGAAGAAAGACAGGACTCTGCCTCTCCAGCTTCACCACACACCAGATCAGGAGCTGGATAAAACCAAGTTATTAACGTTCTGAAATAGGCAAGTGAGGCTTTTTTCACAGAAATACTTTTCAGCTTGTCCTTTTGGGCTGAAGCTTTCCAGGAGGCTGCATGCACTACCTGAAGTCATCCCTCAGAAAGCCTCAGAAGCTGCATTTTATTGCCTCCAGGGACTGTCAGTGTACCTTCATCCCATGCTGTTCAGAAGAGCCACAAGAGGGGTGCAGGAGGTCCCTGCCCTGTGGGTAGAGGGCCCTCACTAAAGGCCTGAAGAACAAGGGAGGACCGTGCTATAACCAGATACATGGCAAAAGGAAGACCACCCAGAGGCTCAGACAGCAGACACCTTCCTCCTCCTCGCACTCTCCCCACTGACCTTCTCCAGATCATTTACCGCTCTCTTCACCTCTTGGTACTTACTGGCTCATACAACAGTCTCCCAAGGCACAGAGACTGGGGGACCATTAACAGAGGTTAATATCTTCTGGCATCATCTGGCACAGCAGCTTTTGGTCCCCCAGGTTTTGGCAGCTTGCCCCTGCCTGGTGCACAACCACCCTTGTGTCCTTCCAACGCAGCCAAGACCACCAGGCCGCGTGTGCTTGTCCTGGGACAAGTTACTGGCTCCCAGCAGCTAACCGCCTTATTAAAATAACGCCCTTTTGTCATCCAGGCCCTAAACACCTCTATTCAGCACTTGTTAAGGGCCTGAATACCCAGAGGTTTCTTGGAGAGAAGAAGAACCCATGCTCCCCACAGGAGCTGGGCCGAGAAGGCTGATAATCATCTCGTGATCACAAATTACTTTTCATAAGGACCATTTATGAGGTAACAGTTGGCATGCGGAAAGCGTTTCACTTCGCCAGCAGCTTGCTGAAAACGAAACATCACGAACCCTAAAAAGAAACCGTGAATCAAAGGCTGCATTCTTCTCTCCCACAGTGAACCCTTTGTTAGGGTCTACCCAAAAGTTTCATTACGAAAGCCTGATACAGGAGCCTTATTAAATTGTGATTAAATGACGTGTCCGCGTAGAAGTCAGCTCATTCCGCTGTTGATGTGGGCTGGCTTTCTTAGACTTTTAAAACATGAAGGCTTATGAAATAGCTGTAATATCTTTTCTCATGATTGCTAGGGAGCAGAGGGTCTTTGCTTCTGCTCTAGTCATATTTGGCCCCGCTCCAGAGGATAACATTTTCATTAAAAGTGCATTAGGCGCACAATTCACCACGCAGCCATCCTGACGAAGCGCCTGATCCACAGCCCGCTGACCTGGCTCAGAAGCCTTAATGGGCTTTGGTGAACTTTGCTGGCCTCCATAAAAACAGCATCACCCATCACCAGAGGTACTTTGAGATGCTTTTGCCATCAATTGGATCCAATTTGTCCCCAGTGCTTCCCCTGTACTCCTTTTGCGTTTCAGCATTAAATAAACAAATAAATAAATAAATAAAAAGCAGAAGCTGAATCATCAGTCAGGCCAGATAATTGCTAATGACTTTATTAGAGCAGCAGGGCTGACATTTGGGACACCTAAGAAAGAGTTAAACAGTAGGAACAGCATCAGACCCAGTGGCCTCCCCATCATTTCTGCCTGTCAGTTCTGAGCCACCAGTGAGCTCGCAGCAATGATGCATCTTTCCCTTCAGATGACTCACTTTAAATAGTGCCCAGTGATTTATGCACAGAAAAATGTATTAATAAATATGGAAATGCACAAATTCATACGTTTTAAGGCTGGGGAACCGTCACAAATGTTCAGCCCGGCCCTCTGGAGACTGCGGCCTCACCCAGCAACTTCTGCCTGAAATCCATGGCTTCTGTTTGAGTGAAAGCATCCAAATAGCACAGTGGAATGCTTCAACATATTTTCTTCTAACATTTTGCAGAAGAAATGCTTCAAAACCAGAATCCCTCTCTTTCTGTTGTTTCAGAAAGTCTAAGTCAGGAATGGGATGCCAAGAATTATTATTTTTTATCGGTATCCCTTAGCGATGTGCTGTGTACGTACTCACAACTGCGTGGCTCAGAGTTTTGGAGCAAAGCTGGAACAAAGCACCTTCAGCACCCCACCTGCATGAATGTCCAGAGCCAGCATGGCTCGCCCATACATCCCGATCTATCCTGAGGGCTCCTGCGATCAGCACATGACATGAGCAATGTAATTGCTTAACGAAGCAAGGTGGGTTACTTCTGGGCGATGCTGGCAGCTTTCTGGCCAAGTCAGCAGGAACTGCGCTCGCGTGTCCGTCAGAGGTGATTTAAATCATGCTTTGCAAAGTACAAATGCACATAAATATTTGTGTGATATAAGATCGGTGAGCAGCCAAGCAATGTTTCAAAGAGTAGAGCAAGGGAAAACGAATTTTATATATACTGCTTGAGAAAATAAAATAAGGAAACCTAGCAAGGTGTTTATATTAGGGCAACGTTTGCTCTCAAGTGTGTTTCTGTCAGTGGATGTCCTGCACACAGAATGGGCAGTGCAAATAAGAGGGAGGGGTGCACAAAGGGAATTATCTAAGGATCAGACCTGAATCTCACAAGGGACTCCTAATCAAGCCACTCACCAGCACGGGACATCAAAAGGCTTTCAGGAAAGGCTGGTGGGTCTGTCAGGTTGACATGTGCAGGCACAGGCAGCTGGCTGCCAACTTGTACTTTATCCAGAATTAATTCACAGTGAGCACCTCGGAGATAATCAATCTTTTCACATTCAATAGGCAACATTTATCATATGAAGTAGCTGCTGTGCTTTCTGACAAGGATACCTTTCAGATTTTCTCATTTTCAGTTAATATATTTGATTAATACCTACAGCCCAGGGTTGCAGCACTGGTATCTGCTGCAGTAGGGTACAGGCAGGACCAGCATTCGCATCCCCCTTCCCTGGCCGGCTGTACCACCAGGCTGCCTCCAGCCACACCTCAGCACCAGACCTTCATGCTTTGGCATTGTAGCCCTCCCAGCACCTTACCAAGCCGCCCACACTCTAAAAACTTCCTGCAGACCTCTTAGAGCTCAAACTCTAATGGATGCAAGGCTGACAGGGATTGCTGCAGTGCCTCTAAGTCACGAACAACTTCCAGACAAAAATGCCCAAACCTGTGACTCCTGCAGGTTTGCTTGGAGAGATTTTGCAAAATCCTTGTGGAACGGCAGCAGGTGCATTTATCTGGGCCGGTACCAGTGTGGACACCACCAAAAGCCATCCTGGATCAGATGCTCAGAGAAGTGCCAGAGCTTTCTAATTTTAGCCATTTTATTTGAAAGCATGGGTCTACATGACTTGGGCAAGGAACACAAATTCGAGCAAGCTGCGGTGCTCCAGCCGCCGGACAAACAGCCGCCTCCCCAACTCCCCAGCCTCGCTTCGTCTCCAGATGCTTTGCATTTCCCTTCTTTCTGCCAGGTGTTTTTAGCACATCAATGCTAAAAATTTCAGCATGTTCTAGGATTCCAGCCTGCTTTAGAATAAACTATGACAGATCTGTGTCTATGGAAGACATTCATTGCCAGAAATATTATCTAATTTGTAAGCATTTTATGATTTTTAGAAAGTTATAAAATATGATATTAGGAAACAAATGGCCAATGGAAAAGATCCCTTCTGGTAGCCAAAATGACCATATAATTGATTTTTATGAACAGCATCTAAAGAAGTGAGTCACAACCCATATGGATATTTTGGATTCTAGATATACATTGCATTTTAAGCCTCTCAGAAGGTTTATCCAAGTTTTCCGCATATAATCAATGGTGATTAGAAGAGGATATGAATCATTACGGTTCCTAGGGCTGAGCACATGTTTGAAGGGTGATGGATTCACACGTTCTTGCTCTATAAATACCCATCCAAGGTTGTACAGAGCATGAGAAACTCCATGGCAGCATGTAAAAAGGTATCACAGAACAAACTGCAGACTCATTATGGAACCAAAGGCCTCCTCCCTTAGATGGGTGTAAATATTATTTACTTAGGACACGGTTCAAACTTCAATTGAAGTCAGACGGAAAAACTTTACCTCTAAGGCAGACAGTGTATCCTCTTTCTCCATGACTTTAACCATTTTCTCATAGCTTGGCCCCAGCCGGTGAGGAGGTTAGGTTACAGATTCGCTCACTACACAGTGATGCTCCACAAATAACTCCCACACAGTTCACATGTGCAGGCTCTTCCCATGAGCATCTGGGCCTTCCAGGGGTGCAGAAACCTCCCTTGCATGGGCCCACGTTTGCACAACCACGCACGCGCATCTCGCACATCACCTTCGTGCTCCCAGACATCCTCCTGGCAGTGCTTATATTGACAGCAGATGCAACAGGTACAAAACCCTGAGCAACTCAATTTCTGCGAACAAGACTGCTAAATTACACTGTATTTGCATTCCAGCCCCCAGTGCTGGCCCACAGCACCCTTCCTCTGCTCAGGGTGACAGCTCTGGAGCACCTAGGTATCACAAATCACACCAACTTTCGACTCTCAAAGAGGGAAATGTCTCCCAGTACAAAACAGCCTTCTTGTTACCATGGGGATCTTGGCCAAAGAAATATTTTGTAAGTTCATTTGCCATGGAAGAAAAAAAGCATGAGCCAGGATTTATGCACTACGCTTAATGCATGGTATCTCCAATGCATTTCTTCCCATCCCTCAGACTTTCATTCACCACTGTTTCCCGCAAAGACGAGAGACCTTCTCCTAGATTGCACATTTATAACTTGGGCAGACTTTTAAAGCCAGAAGGGACTGTTGTTGTAGTCCCATCCAGCTTCCTGTGAAACACAAGCCAAACAGTCTCAGCTGATAATTTCTGTATCAAGCCCCATGACTTCTACTTGAACTGGCACCAGACGTGCTCCTGATGTGCTGCAGCTACTATATTATATTCCTTACAGTCCTGGTATTCCTCCAGGCAATGGAAAGGAGAGAAGGGAGCCCCAGTCCCCTTTGCTGCCTGTTCCTCCTGATAAATCAGCCGGTGAGCGGAGCGCCGGCAGTATTTTTAAATGCTGTCTGGTCCTGGAGGCCGTAAAGCCTCTGCATTCCTCAGAAAGAGACAGGCAGGTGATAGTGGGTAGGCCAGGATCCATAATCTGTTACACAGGTTTAACTCCACAACCTTAGCAAATGCTCAGATCCCGTCTTAAAGGGAAGCTGAGAGATTAGCATCGGCTCCTAGGCCGGGCCGGCTGTAATGCAACCCTCGCCTCCAGCTCAGCAGAGGCACTGACGGGGTCTCTGCTGACGGCTGCCAAGGGAAGTCTCTAAGACAGCCGAAAACTTTGAGGTTAAGATTTGAAAGGAAGAGAAACTTAGGCTCCTAGTCATGTTACAGCCCGTGATGAACTATTCCGCGGAGGATTCTTACCAGGATGCTAAGAAGAGTTTTATAGAGGGCCAGAGCCATCCATCTCAAATGAGGATGAAAGTGCAGCGCATTACCTAGGAGGAAATTGAGAAAGGTAATATTTTGCCCTCGATTTTGATGCGTTTCTAAAGCAATTCAGTCGGATAAAATTTGCAAAGCCATTTTAAGATGAAAAGGCCTGTACGATAACCAGATCCAGAGGATTTTGATTTAGGGAAATATTATGCCAGTTGTAGCGAAAGTAGAAGTTTTCATATTTAAGTTATTTCATATTATTATGAAACATACCAACACTAGCATTCCTCCACCCGGACATTTCCCAGATTTCCCACCCACATCGAGCATAAAAGCTCTATATAAGGACTTTTTCCCCACTTTGCAGATCAAAGCAATCTCCCCCTGGCTGGCAGCTCGGCTAGAAACAGGGCCGACATCCCTCAGCGTGCAGTTTACCACCCTTAATCTTGACTTTAGTCCCTCAGTTAACCATCAGAGCACAAAGCTTTGTAGCTGCCTTATTCCTCTGTGACTGGTTCATTTTGGAGGCAAAGATGTGGCAAAAGACTTTATTCTTTAACTACTGGGGCACCCAGTGGAGCCATTCCCCATTAGCTCGGTGCCCCCGTGGTGCCATGCAGCCCTTGTAACCACTCCTGCTCCAACCACAGCAGCAAAAGCCAGCACAGAAATAAAATTTTCCATATGGGTAATTCGGCCAGATTAACTGGAGTTTTGCCACTGACACCTGTGAGATGACACGCAAGGGCTTCAACCACGATGCTGCCCAGCAATGCTGGGGAGAGGCCGGCACCAAACCAGGACCACCTCAGGCTTCAAATCCCACTGCTGCTCTTTCTCAAAGGGTTTGAGGCTGAGAATCCACAGCTCGCTCCTGTCCCACCGTGCCCCAAGGGGGAAATTAATTGCTGTATTCCCACTACGAAGCCCAGTCCATTAAACCAGGATGGAACAGCAGAACCAGAAGCTTTACAGGGTGCTGGTAAGGCCTGTGAGTGCTTTTGTGTGGAAAAAGCCCCAGGTGCCAGTGCCACCCTGCATCTCCCCAGGGCAGAGATGCCACCTGTCCCCATGACCAGGGCAAGGGACATATCTTTAACCTTACTTTCCCCATCATAGGCAGTGGGCAGGGTGTACTTGCAAAGAAACTTAGAAACACTACTCCCACTACACATCCCCTAAAAAAAAGAAAAAAACAAACAAACAAAAAAAACAACGAACCACTACCACCAAAAAAAACAGATCTGAATTCTGCTCAGAAACAGTTCTCCTCTGGGCGAGATAAGATGAGAAAGAGCAAATCAGTCGTGACAGATGGCAGGGGTGGTGGTGAATGCACTAATGGGAAGCACACACATCCCAGGAGGATGAAAGCTGCATAAAACCTTATAAAAACCAAGTGCATGTCTCACTGGGCTGCTTCACTGTGATTCCTTTTATAAAAGATACACTCATTCAAAGGCAAATCTTGATTTCTGTCATGAGCCCATTATTACAGAAGTGTTGTGAATTGGTGTTAAAGATACAGTAAGTCATAAAGAATGCATCCTATATACTCCCACATGTATATTGAACCCAGATTTAAATAGCATTACAGGAAACTAAGAACTTTTATATTTACTAAACGCTGAATTCAGCGTACCAGCAGCAGAAACTGCAAGGAGCATAAAGGCAAGGTGCTGACCGCACTGAGTGGGACACCAGAGCTGCATAAACTGCTCAGAGCCATTGTGGCTAGGGCAAAAGGCACGGATTTCTTCCCTTCTTTCCAGCCAGTGCCTCCATTTAGCATCATTACAGGAGTGTTGTCTTTCTGTGGGGTTGGTGAACATCTCAGATTTCAGTTTCAGGTCCAGCTTTAATCCTTTGTCACTGCAGGGATGCGCAGTTTGGATACAAACACCCTTCCAAGCCCTCCTGAGTGCTGTGCCACCCACAGCCCTGCTCTCCAAGGTGACACATCTCCTTTTGGCTTGCTTGGCTTTGTATTCTGCAGCTACACCCCCTGTTCACATTAGCATACCCCTTCAGGAAAAAAATACCAGTGCCTGGGCTACTGGACTTACAGTAGAGGGGAACATTTTTCCAGGTAACTGAATACAAGCCAGGACAAAAGATAAGTAATGAGAGCTCCAAGCAGTGAGCCCTCCTTGGTTCTTTGCGGTCTGTGGCTTCTCATCTAATTCAGGGCAGTGCTTAGGCAAAGGCTTAGCTTTAAGCAACACTTAATCCCATTTACTTTATAAAGCCAAACTACGGGATAAAATTCTCTGAATGGAATAATCCCACCAAACGCCGTGAAAGAGTAGAAGGGGTCTGGAGGACCTCGAAATCTGCACGGCCCCAGCACACAGTGTGCAGATCCCCCAGCCAGCTCCGAGCGAGTCTGCAGGATGCGTGAAGCCTGGTGCTGCAGGTGAATGAAGGATGCAGCTATTTATCTCACGTTTCAAAGCTGGTTATCTGGTGCAGAGGCCTGCCACGACATGGTGTGGGGCTTCTGGTGTGAGCAAGCTGGAAGAGATGCTCAATGCACTGCTTTATAACAGCACAGGCTGAGGTTTAGAGATGGTCCAGAGTGAAACATCACGATACTTATTAGCTGAAGCCATAGGTAGCATCAAGGGAATAACACATTTTGCTTGTGGAAACAGCACCAATGGTACCTGCTGATTTCTTGAATGAAGCTCAAGCCATGAGAGATTCGTGGTAAATCATGATGGGCACCCCCCAAGAGATGTGCTGACCAGCCCCACCTGGGGCACTCAGGAACCCTGAGCTGCCAAAAGACAACAAATACTTCTAACCATCACCATCAGGAGGTGATGGAGCCACCTTCAACAGGGGAACTGTGGTTAGGAGATTATAACAGCTTATAAGATGGGACTTGAGCAATGTATGAAAACGGACCCAAGACGGGGGCTCCTCCAGCCGCTGAGGACAGTGACTGAGGGCATCTCTCAGCCCAGTGTCCAAACGCTGGTGTTACTCACAGCAAAACATTTGGGGTGAGAGGCTTGCTGGACCAGCTCCAAACGGTTGTCCTAAACGCTTTCTGTCATTCCCACAACAACATATTGCTCCTTTCGTTATGTCCACGTTTTCCATCCCTGGGTGTGCCTTACAATCGTGAAATCTGACTCTGCCACTTAATTAATACCACAACCGCATGCTGCAGCGGCTTGCGCCGTCCTGAGCCCCATCCGCACACTCTGAGGCGTTTGCTGCTGCAGCGAGGGAATACAAAGCCTCACATGCAGGAGATGGAAAAGGTTAAAGTCAATATTTTGGCTGGTGGAAATATTTATGGAAAGAACCCGTGAACTAGCGAGCTGCATTCATTCCACTGACATTTCCAAACTGCGTTAACCTTTTATATTTCTTGTGGTTAGCTCCCGTTTAATACGTTCTAATTATACGAGAACCGGGAAGCAAACGAATGGCTGAGATTAAAGTTAAACAACAGCCATAAATATTGCAGGACAGATTCTCAGAGCTGAACCTGTGGATTTATGCCCCCAAGTTCAATGCTTTGCAGATGAGACACGTGAGGCTATCAGAAGCATGTGCAGAGCTTATAGTTTCTTGCCCACCCACTCATTTGAGGGCAGAATTTGTCCCTTTGATGGCACCATGTTGAAGTTTCGGTGTGCGTGTAGTAAAGCACATTAGTTCATTCAAAGAAGGTTCACAAGGACAAATAGCTTTTGCCAAAATCAGCATTTCCTTCGGCCTTCATACAATGAGAAAGGCAGGAAAGGAAAAAGGGATTCAAAAGTCTTTAGTTAACGATGGGCAGATGTTCTCAGAGGCTTTGGCCAACCCTAAACACTAATCAGGTACTACTGCATGCACTGGGTGCAGCAAGAGCAATTCCATCTAACATCTGAGCAGGCAGTCACTCAGCAGTGATTTACCAGCACAGCAATCTCTGTTACAAAACACACAGAACTGGAATAACTTTCTCCCTACAAAACGTTACATCACAGGCGAACAGACAGTTGCAAAACTCCGATCCACCACTGGAAGATGTTAGCAATCTGTTCCAGTTCAGCTTGATGCACGGAAATGCCAGATGGCTACTCTGCTGCTCGCCACCTCCAGCAGCGGATGGAGAAGTTTCGTGTATGCAAGTTGTCCCCGTTAGCAGAACGCAGTTGAAGTGGGTGGACCAGGGAGCACAGGGATTTGCTGTCACGGCTGCAAACTCACCAGTGGGCTGCAGAGCTATTGCACCTCTGCTGGAGGTGCAGACCTTGCTTCAGGGTGAGACTTACAATCACAGCTTCCACTTTGGGGGCTACAATAGCTGCACAACCACTACACACGGCCAGGGTGCTTCCAGTCTGCAGTCCTGGTCACGTTGCCATCCACATCTGCACCTCTGCTTCCTTTGACAGCCATGGGAGAGCACTCAAGATGCTTGAGGGTTGACCAAGAGGTCTAATGAGATTACATGGATTACTTTTGATCTAAAACCTCCTGCCTCCCTGCCAACAAAGCAGAGATCCATGCGTAGTGAGAGGGAAAAAGGGCATCATCTTTTATCTATTTGGCCTGTTTAGCTGCGTGTTCTTTCAGCTCTCTGCTCCCTCTCTATCCGTGTTCCATATGATTGCTCAATGGGCCTAATTGTTGTCTTGTATCACAGCTTCCGATATGATGCAGCATCAAAGGGATTCACGCATGTGGTTACAATTAAATCTGTGCTTAAACACTTTGCTGAACCCAGGCATTCATTGAACTGCAATTGTTTCAGAGGTAGGGGCCATCTTTCCTATAAGATGTCTCACACAGTGCGTTTGACCCTGATTGCCCTTCTCCATCCCACTAAAATCAAAACAAATACAAAGAGTAATAATAATAAATGGTGTCACCCTGGCAGAAGTTTATTTCCTTTGTGCTTCCAAGAATGGTACACAACCTTTAAGGAGGGATGTTGCTGTCTCCTACCATCAACAATGCCAAAAATAAATAGAAATTAACTAAAAGAGTCAAGTTTCAAGCTGCACAAATTCAACCACAGCAAATATTTTGTGTGGATGTGGTATAGTTTAGACTCCAACATGTTTCCTTATGGTCTATCTACTTCCTCAAAAAATATCAACCATAATCTCTCCACAACAGCCAAGGCTAACGCAGCGTATCAGCTCAATAAACATCTCTATTCTGCTGTTGCTTAAGGGGCAAAAGGAATCTCGGTGGGTTCGTAAAGGATTTTTTGACAGCAGAAGTCTTGGCTGATATGTCACAAATGGCAGAATTCGCCTTGCACTGCGCTCGCAGAAGCTGTAACTAGCCCACGCAACCTCTGGTTTATTTTGAATAACTGCTTCCCTCCACATAGGCTTTTGGTAGTCTTTTAATGTCTGCTCGCAGGTATTTTTACATACATATGGGTACGGTGCCTATGGCATGTGTTAGGCACCCCCACTGCCCCGCAGAGACGCATTTCCCTTTGACTGGTAGCTCTGGGATTTTGGGAAAGCCTCCGGCTCTCCCCCTTCTGCCTGCCTGTTTGTAAAGGCGGTGTCATGAGAGACCCAAAGCACTTAATGATTTAGCATGCTCCGGGATAAAGGGTGTTACATTAGCACAGGTGCAAATAGCTCTCTAATTATTATTAATTTAATAATATGGTGCTGCTGGTACACACTAATTAGATCCATGTTTTTCTATACGAAGGGAACAACACCAGGAATTTCCACAGCTGTCAGCTGCTGTCTTCTTGCAATTGCTATGGAAAGCAAACAAACCGTAAAGGCAATTCGTAATTATTATAAACATTCCCTAACCTAAACCACGTTGACATTTCTAAATCAGAGCTGCGTGCTTGCTCTTGTCTGTGGTGTCAGAAAGGGAACAGAGCCAGCCGAAGAAAGGACAGGCAGCTATTAGATAATTCGAGAGCCAAGCAATTAGCTTGGCTTTAACGAGCTGTTTTCACGTGAAGAAAGTGCTTCCCCCATTGCTCCCACCGACCCATCCCACCTCTTGCTCTGTCATGTTGACCTTAGCTCGCCACAACATTTGTTTTTCCAGTGTTTTCTGGACTTTTCCCGCAAGGTAAGCACTGTGCTGAAGGCTTTGCCACCTCTTTCTGTGGGGCTCCGTTCCCTGCCAGAAGAAGGGAAGGAGAGTTCCAGCTCCCCGTGCCCACTGTTGGGTTCCCCTAGGGTTTTTTTGATAAACTCACCCCCAAGGATGTGGCTAAAGTTCTTAAGCGAGATTCAAAGCCCTCAGCATGAGGTTTATGGCTTCCAATGTCTGCTGAGAATATAGTTATAACTGACAAGTTCAGGGGCAGGTATTTGGGTGATCTTCCGCAAATTCAGCCCTCTAAAACAGATCTCAACTCTGACACTGACCAAGACTTAATTTAAAGTGGTTTAGTGGAAGCAGCTGACTGACAAAAAAATAAAGGATCTATGCACAAATAAAAGCCTACAGGGCTGAATCTGAAGACAAATGCATCTCTAGCAGAACCAGGACACCAGCTGGCTCTCCACTGAACTGTATATCACTCCCTAATTTCATCTTTTTAAAATTTAAATTGCCTGTTCTGCCCTAGAAGAGAGGAAATCCTTGTCTGCTATTCCTCTTATATTACGGTTTCACTTAGATTTCATTATAATAATTCTGGTTTCAATTTATGGTACTTCCTGAGTGATTTCCTTGCCTTCTGTGAAAGCCCCCGGAGGATGGTCAGAGCCAACATCCTCAGGTGTGGGACCAAGAGGCTCTCCCGAGGACCTGCAGCCTGTCTCAAGCTGCATCCACGAAGGATGGACACCGCTGGTGGAGAAGGATGTAGGGACAGGAGGTGGCTAGGGATGTCCCTATGCCTGCCCCAAAATGAGGGTGACCCCATTTGTCATCCCAAAAGGCCCAGTTTCTCCACCCCAGCTGGGAGACCCTGGGACACCCTGCATTCAGCAGCACAAGAAAGCAGGAAGGGAACAAGAGCAGCAGGTCTCGAGATAAATCACACCCAGCGATGGGCAAGCAGTCCTCTTTACCCATCCTTTCCACGTTAGCTCATGACTGAAGCTGTCTGCTTTGAAGGAACGAACCAAGATATTTATAACCTTCAAGTCAGCACTGAACTTGTGTGGTTGCAAGGGTTTTGCAGAAGTCCTCGTAGATATAGTGGACTCTTCATGTCAGACACTTATTCTACTGAGGTGCTCTGAGAAGTGCAGAGCTCCGTTGCATTCGGAGCAGCAGAGCCTTGAATATCTGATGGTTCCCATCCCTGGGGCAGGTCGGCTCGGTGGCCACCGATGGAAATGTTTGCTGGTGTCAGGGCAAACGCTGCCCCTGCTCTGCTAGCTTAGCACCTAGACGCTGTGACCAGTCACAGCAATGCCCTGGTGCACCAAACACTGTAACGAGATACCCGTTTTCAAACAAAAGCAGACAAAAAAAAGCAAGGGAGATACAAACACACTTGGATCAGCACCACAGAACCAGGGTATGTCCCCACAGATGCTGGAGCTGGGAGAAACCCATCTGTGCCATCCTCCCAGGCTCTCTGTGCGCTGAGCCAACGCTTTCCCCCCCACCCCAGCGTGTTGATATAAAACCAGGCAGAATGAGAAGTGGAACTAATCCGAAGGATTACGTTTCACCGTTGTTAAAGGCTTGGCAAAAAGGCTGTCCTCGACCTCCCTGCTGTAGCACACCAGGCAATGCCCCGGCTCAGGCTGGGCTCGGGAGCTGGCAGGGCTGGGCTGCGAAGACCATTTTCTCCCTGCAGTTTTCCACTTTGGATCAAAAGCTGTATAACACTCTTTACCTACGAAATCAGATACGGTGCACTCTTCTTACACTTGTATGCTCACGCAGAGACCTAATAAAAGTTTGACTTTCTGGCCAAGACCGGGTGGGAAAGTCCTGCAGCTGAAAGCCCCTCTCCCACTGAGGTGTAGCTGAGGGTCTCACCCATCTTCCCCCAGCCACAGAGCTGCATTGGATGCTAATCTGAAGTGGAAAATGTATCCAAATGGGATTACAGTCTACAAGAATATAAAATAACCTTAAAAAAATGTCTAAGCACAACAACCATGTGATATCAACATTGCTGGCACTCGTAGCTTTAACAGCTACATCTTTTTATTTCATTGTGCTGACAGTGAAACGTCTTTACCAACAAATACAAGTTACATTAAGATAAAAGCGTGCCTTGCTGCAGGGATCACCACTCTCCTGCCTCTGCCCAAGCTGGGGCAATGCCCCAGGGCCCAGCACTTGGCCCCGGGGTGCCCCGGGATGTTCCCACAGCCGGGCACTGCCACTGCTGAGAGGGCCAGGGGGAAAACAGGTGATTTGCTGGATTTTAAGGTTTTTCAGGACTTTATGCCCTCTGCAAGATGTCTCGAGGACGGCTTTTCTCTATCTGTCGTAGGGTGGAATTAAAGTCAACAATCTTCACCACCCAGAAATTCTGCTAACCTTTTTAACCCGCACTTGGGTTAAGTAATTGGGATCAAACAAAGTGCAGCCGTATTTTTCTGGGCTGGAGAATCGGGATCCTCTGCTTCGTCTGGGGATATTTCCAGCCTATCCAAGCATGTAGAGTCCCTTCATTTCAGTGTGCTTCATGTCATCTGCTCTTACTGGGCCAGACATAAATCCTTCTTAAAAAGGAAAATCAAAACTACAACAAGAATAAAAAGGAGAGAAATGATGCTGAGCAGCATTCTCCTGCCAGGGACAGCTCTTTTTGGGGTAGCATAATTAATCAGCCATGGTCTAAATGGCTTCTGTCTTAAAGGGCTTCCTTCTTCTCCCGACATATCCTCCGTGGATCAGAAATGCCAGTGTAGCATTATCATTCTATCTTTGCATTTGAAATAGTAGCTACCACGTTGATGAAACAGACCTTTATTGAACTTCAAAGGCCCATAATTATATATCCTTTCCTTGAGCTTTGATATTTTAATATTCAGCTGGTGAAATTATTATCTATTCTAGCCACAAAGCATTTATTTATTTTGCTTGCTTTATCTCTGTTATTTCTGCAGTGGTAAGAGGCTGAGGAAGAAGCCCCCCTGCTTATTGGCAGCAGCAGAAAGCGGGAATTGAATGTACCAGGACTTTTATCTCCAGCAGCTGAAGAACGAAGCGTTTGAACTCCTTCTTGAGCCCTAACGGACTCCGAAACCTCTCCCCCAGCCAGTTCCTCTAATTTATGCTTTTCAAGAGCCGGCCAATTTTCTTTGTATAGGTTTCCCTGTGCCACGAAGGAGCACAGGAGAGTTGAGAAGACACCTTTCAGTCCCGATGATGGTCTGAATTTTTCAGCTGAAAAGGGCACTCTGTTTTCGCAGGTCTTGCAAGCTGCAGGAAAACTTCACTTGTGTTTGCTCAGCTACAGCCTCGCCAAGTGGGTGTATGTGCAGCAGAGGCACAAGTTTTTATATATACATCCAGTCCATACATTAGCAAACATAAATGCACACAGATGGCCTTGCTGACCAATGAAGCAGGGTGATGGCTCAGAGCTCTGCGTCCCTCAGGAGAGAAAGCCCCGTGAAGGGCCTGTGCCCTTCTTCCACGGAGCTTCAGCAATGGGGCCGAGCTGCAAAG